>NDGN011501085.1:9174-19299 GCA_002564285.1 Tympanoctomys barrerae
ATTGAACTCAGGCCCTTGCACTTGCCAGGTAAGCGCTTATTCCACTGAGCCATCTCCCCAGCCTGGTTTGAGGCATTTTTGCTTAAGCTTTTTCTGATTTCAGTTAAGTCTGAATAATTTATTTCAAGTGATAGTTGTACATAATATTATCTAGAGTTTTACTCTAAAACAGTTTTTATCACTAGTTCAGGTTTAGCCCTGTCTGTACTTTACAGTTGCATGTAGAAAGCTTTCTGATGCCCAGTCCTTCTGCATTCTGTTGTGTGAGGTAGGATCTGGACATAGATAGTTTGTTTTTACAATGTTTACAAGTGCATCCAGTGGGTAGCTAGGAGTGCAAACCACTGGCCCAGGAGCTGTTCTCAACAGGTGAAAACACATTAGCTCTGAATACCAAGTACTGTACAGTAATGGGTTTTCCTGGGGCTGGGGCATAAGCACCTTCCTAGCCTCATGAGGTCCACTTTGACCTGTAGCAGCAGATGACAGCAAGCAAATATAAGCCCCCACAAAAGAGACCAAGTGCAGAGAAACGAGAAAGCTTTTATTGCATGTTTGTGACCAACAAATGCCCTGACTTTGGGTCAGGACTCCCAAACTTGTCAGTACCAGCCTGAAGTTGGCTTTCAGGTTATATACTTTTTAGGCTTCCATAGTAACCACATTACCTTATTACCTCATTTTCAGGAATATTACAGGAATATAACACAATTGCCGTAAGGTTTACATTTCCCAGACACTTGACCATCTACCTGTCAGAGGGCAGTGTGGCTTAACGTTTGCCTTATTCCACAATTTGTTCTGTTCCTATTTTATGATCCTTGTTTTCTCTAAGTGGATTTATGGTTAGCTACATGGGAGGGGTTGAGGGAGTAAGTTTATCTATAGTTTAAGTGAACTGAAGTGACCCTCACTTAAAATGGAGTCTTTTTTGTCTCATCTTTCCCCCAACAAGGACATATTTTCCTTTCCTGTGACATCTGTAGTCCTTCATATTTGCCATCTCATACTTGGTGGTTCCTTCATGACTATCACTTGTCATCTGTGCTGTGGTCTGTAACCTGTTTTTATTTCTATCCACTGACTGAGGCAGGGCCCAAAAGTTAGGGGGACACTTGCTATTAGAATGGGTCCAGTCAGGCTGGTAACCAAGGAAGTTAGCCAGGAGTTGCAGTTAAGTAGTCACCCTTGTCTTGGCCTCTGAGGTACCATGGCTTTACCTGCCATTACAGGCCATCCATGTCCAGAGAAGGGGCCCAAACCTTGGGCAGAACAGAAGTAATAGCAGGCATGTTCATATAATCAGTCCCCTGTAGAACCCAAGTGGATCTGGAGACAGCAGACTCTACAGGTCTAAAGATCCCTTCTGTGGCTGCCTGTTTCAGGATGTACCCACAATGATGTTTTTATGACCTGTTAATATACAAACATACCCTTGCCCCCAAGTTATTATCTGTATTGAGCTCTCCTATTTTATTTATTTGGATGGGGTTTTTTGCTAGTGAGCCCTAATTGTCTATAATACTTGTGTAACTAATTTAGCTGCCTATAGTATATATTTTTGTTCTATGTTGAGCTATCCCTAACTGCAGTTAGGGAAGACTGAGCGTAGTTTTATACATTTGTGGCTATACTTTTCTACTGGATGTTTAAGGCCAAGTTAAAGTGAGATGTGTATTAATTAAAATTAACTCCTTGCTGTCTATCAAGGCCAGTCAAATCTCCGGACTTACCTTGGCACCAAGCATAGTGCCTGTCAGTCCTTCTGTCAGTGTCAGCCCTCAGGATGGAATCTGTTTTGCCCCCTCAGACCAACCCTAATCTAAAATCTACATCAGACATGCTCAAATTTTGGAAACTTTTTGCCATAAGTGGAAAGTTCCACATTACAAAACTTTGTTTTGTGCACAAAATTATTTCAGATACCAAATAACCTTACCTTCAAGCTATGTGTATATGAAATACAAATGAATTTTATGTTTAGACTAAGGTTTCATTCCCAAATAGCTCATGCATATGAGCAAATCTGAACTACTTCTGGTCCCAGACATTTTAGATGAGGTATTTTCACCTTATACAGTGTTGTGTTTTTAAAAATTACATTAATTTTACAAAACTGAGTATAAAAGAATTCATTATACCATCTTTGTACTTTCTCTGTGAACCTAAAATTGTTCAAAAATAAAGTTAATCTCTAGTCAAAATTAACACAAAACTAAAAAACAATATTAAAATTTTACATACATTAATTTTACACATTTTTTGCTTACTGATTCTTTAAAACATGGTATATTTTATACTTAAGACACAATTCAGGGCTGGGGAGATGGCTCAGTAGAGTAAGCACTTCCCTGGCAAGCGCGAGAGTCTGAGTTCAATCCCCGGTTCTGCCAAATAAATAAATAAATAAATAAAAAAGACACAATTCAGTTCTGTCATGAAATTTCTCTCAGGAATGTTTGACCTATATTTAGATTTAATAAAATTTAAAAATCAACAAGTACATTAATATACTCCAATTGTTCTAAACATTTACAAGTTTTTCTGAACATAGTGCATTCCTCAGAAAGTGAGAGTTATCTCATTACATAGCAGTCTGTATGTACATAGGCATTTATGAAAGAGAATTGAAGATACATGTCTGCATAAAAACTGCACAAATGTTTGTAGCAGTGTTGTAATAGCTCAAAGCGATAAGCAATACAAATGTCAGTTGCTGCATAAACACACTGTAACGTATCTATATAAGGAAGTCTTACTCAGCCATAAAATATAATGGTATTGATACATGCTACAACATGTATCAGTACTTGGAAGAAGCTTGAAACATTACATGTTAGAGAAGACAGACACAGAAGGTCACATATTTAATGATTCCATTTGTAAGAAAAGTGCAGAATAAATAAATCCTCAGAGAAATAAAGTAGATTAATGGTTGCTAGGGATTGAGAGAGGGAAGGGGATTTCTTTCTGGATTAATGAAAGTATTCTAGAACTATATTATAATGGTTGTACAACTCAGTAAACGCACTGAATTACACACCTTAAAAGGATGAACTTATGGGATGTGAATTATATGTCTAAGAAAAATCCTAACAGAATTATTAGTTGTTTCAGTGTAACTTAATTGTAATAAACTTAAGAATTCAAATCTTCAGCTGCCTTACTCACATCTGACATGCTAAGTTGACTTTCACAGCAGTCCTCTTGTTCCTTTTTCTCCAAAACAAGAGTCGATCTTGGATCAGATGATTGTGAGCTTTAGTTATTGCAGGTAGCTGTAGAAATTTTCTGATTGCTCAGCTTTCTGGCTATGGGAAGTTTTGAGAATAAAGGTAACAGTTTCAGAACTGAGGAAACTATTTCTAAATAGGCTAGTAAATGAAAAGCAATGTGTTTTTATTTAGAGTATGCCTAAAAACCTTTTTAAACTAAAAAAAATATATTTTGAGTAGTTTATTAAGAAATTTGAAGTAAACTGAAAACACTACTTGTAATATTAGAAAAGATATTTCCTTCATTCTTCCATTTGTTTTCGCATAGATCTCCTAGTTTTCGGAAAACCTGGTGGCCACTTCTCAGCCATTATCAGACGAGACCGATTATCCAGGTGACCCAATCATCTGAGCAGTTTCTTTACAAAACAAATTCCTAAGCCTAGTCTCTCAAATTATAATTCAATTTGGGATTAAAATACTTCTGGAAAAGGCCTGGGGTGTATGCTTTCTCAGCAAACTCCCTAGTTGATTTTGATGCATTGCCATCTTCTGAAGCTATAGTTTTAGATTTCTAGGTTTAGCTCCTAACAAATAAAGAATGTTTTTATTATGTTATTGTTCTGAGCTAGTACATCCCATAAGATATCTGAATTATTGGTTACAAAATATGTTTAAAAGTTACAGATGTGTATGATATAACAATTTATCACAGAATGAGTTTGCTGCACGCCTTAATAAGATGGAAGTGGAACGGCAGAACTTGGCAGAAGCAGTTACTCTGGCAGAAAGAAAATACTCTGATGAGAAGAAGAGAGTTGATGAACTACAGCAGCAAGTCAAGCTGCACAAGTCCAACTGGGAGTCTTCTAAGCAGGAATTAATTGACTACAAGCAAAAGGCCACGAGAATCCTCCAAGTAAGCATGAAGTATACGCTTTTGAATGGAAAGGTCTGTCAGTTAACTGGAAGGGCCTGACGTTCTCTGCAGGTACTGTGCGATGATTACTGTTTGGCTGGATGGCCTTGCCATCTTAGAAAGCTTATAAAGGGGATAAAATCCCTCCCCTGGTCCTACCACATTGTTAATTAAAACTATTCTGCCGCACCTACCTCAGATGATGCCACCTTAGTCACTATGAGGTGTAAATGTTTGTTGCTGAGCAGCCCTGTTGAATCATCTTTTTTTTTTTTTTCTTTTTTTGCGGTACCGGGGATTGAACTCAGGATCCTGCACTTGCCAGGCAAGTGCTTATTTTACTGCGCTGTCTCCCCAGGATCCCCCCTCCCCCTGTTGAATCTTCAGAGCCAGTGCTGTAAACCTTACCCAGTTCTCAGGTGTCTCATCCCGCTTGGTTTCTCCTCTCTTATCTCTAAGGTGACCTGGCCTCCAACTTACTGAGCCTGCAGTCCCCCGAAATCAACTTCAGGTTCTCTCTTTGCCTCTCATTTCAGAGAGAATAAATGTCCTTTCATTTTTTTTCTACTAGGACCTGAGTTCATCTCATGTTCATAGCTCATTTAAGTCCTTGTTTCTGATACTTCCCATTTGTCTCTCTATGTTGCTGCTTCTTACAAAGGAGCACATGTTACTCAATGGAAGAATGGAGACTGAATTTTAGGGCTCCTGCCTAAGAAAAAACTAACCTTCTTTTAGTTTGTTTGTTTTTAACACTGAACTATTTCCTGCCCTCCTGTCTTTCAGTGCGAGGCGTATCAGAATTTGCATATCTGTTGTCTTCATTTCTTTAGAACTTGTTAACTTTAACTCCTTCATGTAATTTCTGTCTCTGATACACTTCCAACAGTGTCTTCTCAAAAGTCTATATTATAGGGCCAGGGAGATGGCTCAGTGGAATAAGTGCTTCCCTGGCAAGTGCAAAGCCCTGAGTTCAATCCCCAGTTCCACAAAAAAAAAGTCTACTCGAATGACCAAAACATATATTTGTTGTCCTTCTTTGTATCCATTTACTGTGGGTAGTGTATTTGGCACTGTTCCCATCTCACCTAGTTAAAACTACTGCCTCCTGTGCCATTCCTGCCACCCTGGAGCTCTTTTTTGCCCTGTACTGTTTCTGGGGCCCTCTCGCCCATCTTCACAGAGTAAGAATCTTAAGTTTTGTTCTAAAGCCTCTTTCATTGTTCTTTCTTACCTTGCATTGTCATGTACTCCCTAAAGCAAGTCTCCAGCTCTCACCTCCTGATCTCTTTCCGTTTGCCTGCTGTACAAGCATGGGATGTACCAATCTCTAACCACCTTTATTTTTCCTCCTTGGTTTATATTTTTACCACCCAGTAGAAAAGCTTGAATGTGCATAGTTATTTACAAAAAATAAACACAAACAAAACCTCACCAGGGTCATTCTGTACTCTGCCTTTTACCTTCAGCCTCAATCTTCTCCTGGCTGTGAACTCACTTTCCATTCCACCCCTGTGAAATACCATGTCCAGCTCCTCTAAATTATTCTTTCTAGTTATTTATGTTGTTTACTCAACTTGTTAATTCATTAAGAAGATACTTATTGAGCATCTGTTCTAGGCACCATGGTAGGTGCTGAGATACAGAGCTCAAAAGATGTGTGCTCTGCTAAGAGAGCATTCAGCTTAGTGGGAAGACAAAGTAATTGATGAAATTATTCCTGTGGTTCATTGCAAGCATAAGCAAAAGGCCCTCAAAATGTGCCTGGGGGTGTCAGGGATGACTGAATGGAGGAGCTATTGTGGAACAAGAAATCTGAAGGAGTAGGAGACTCTTGCTAGGGAAAGCAGTTCAGGTAGAACATGCTGGGTATGGGAGAGGGCTTAGAAGAGCACGTGCCTGAGTCTGGACATCTGGGGGAACTTGGTGTGCTTGGGGAAGCCTGGGAGTTCCCAACTGCTACAGCAAAAGTTTAAGAGATTAAGAGATGGGAGATAAAACCAAATGATGAGGAAGTGCAGATCATGGATGGCCTTTATACCATCCAAAGAAGATTTTATTTCATCTGTAGGTGATAGAAGGATGTGGCAGTGAATTTGAGTAGTAAGATCAGATTTGAGTGTCTAAGTCCAGACGCAACAAAGAGGTTCACCAAGAGTTCACCACTGGACCCAGCATCGCCCCAGTTACCCAAGGAATTATTGAATGCATTTGCGGAATAAGGAATGGGCAGGTGGATGAAAAAGAGATGATTACAAGAAATAACAAGAAGGGGTTGGGGAGATAGCTCAGTGGTCTAAGTGCTTGCCTGGCAAACTCAAGGACCCAGGTTCTGTCCTCAGTACCCCATGGCCTGTGCCGGCCTCCGAAACAGAGCGTGGTGACACATGCCTATAATCCCAGCGCTGGGGAGGCTGAGACAGGAGGATTACTAGGAGTCTAAACTGCAAAGTGAAACCCTGTACCAAATAATTAAATAAATGATTTTTTTTAAGTTGTTAAAAAAAGTACTGAGAAACTTAGCTAGGTTTATGGAAATGAGGATGGTGTATGGGACAGCTAATGTAGAAAGTAAAAGGCGTGACACTTAGGGATTTAACTGAAGGCAAGGAAAAGAAGGCAAATGGTATGTGGGATGACTCCAGCTTTCTGGTGTGCATGTATGAATGTTGTTCTCCTGGTGAGTTTTCAGAATTTATGTGACATTGACATGGAAGTGTCAAGGTCAGGAGCACAGCAGAGAATGTAGACCTTAGCGATGGGCAAATAGTGTATAAGTTGGGAGTGTAGGTGAGATGACTAGAGAGCAGTATGTAGGCTGAGAAGGTAGGGAGGGCTGAGGACTAGGAGCATCGTGTTACACACCAGCATTTATAAGCCATGCAAAGGAAAAGAGCCTGCAGAAGCAAAATGCCCGAGCTAGTGAGTGTTCAGACGTTGGAGAGAACCAGGAAGAGCCTGGTGGCTCCTGTCAGAGGAAGCCCAGCAAGAGGAAGCTTGCAATGGGAGTGACAGGCAGGGGCACAGGGGCTCTTTCGTGATGAGGACGGGGTGAAAGTCTTGGCCTAGCACTGGAAGTCTCCCAGGAAGCTTGTGAAGGAGGGCTCCGTGATGCGCTGGGAACTGAAGACAGGAAGCAGCAGCTCGACAGTGGACCTAAGGAATAGTAGCTAGACAGGAGTGTGGGAAAGTTTGAGTTTGTGACATTTTAAAAAATAAATTAAAAAATAAAATAATAAAAATGTAAATATTACATTCATTGCAGAAACTTTGAGAAAAAGGAAAAAATTGAAAGAAGGAAATAGGGAATATGAATGTTATTCTACTGCTTAGTAAAAGGCTTTTTCCCCCAGCGCTGGGGATTGAACCCAGGGTCTTCACACTGAGCTACATTCCTAACTCCTTTAAAAAAAAATTTGGACTGAGTCTTACTGACTTGCTCAGATGGCCTCATACTTGTAGTCCTCCTGCCTTAGCCTCCCAGAGTGTTGAGGTTGCAGGGGCTCATTATCGTGGCCAGCAGGAGAGTCTTCTTAATGGAGAAGAGTAAGTTGATGGTGCAGTTAGGGTGAAAAGGGTTGCTATGGAACCAACACTCTTAAGTAGTCTTCACGTGTCAGATGTCTTGTTTCAGCTCATCCTTCATGCCAGGAATCAGTAGTGCATCATGTGTTTAAACTGTAGATCCTGTGAACTGTATGTGGTCTCCATCACATACTTTTTTTATAATCCTTTAAAATTTGAAAGCTTTTGTTAGTTTCTAGGCCATTAAAACAGAGGTCATAGTTTGTGAATGTCTGCTTCACAGCACTGCTGGATTAACCATCACGAGATACACTGCTGGTTACATCACTCCCATAACCACCTTTTAGTAGTTTGTTGTAGCCCACCATACAAAGTGCAGTGATTCCAATCTGACATCTGGAGCCCCCTACAAATTGGTACTCACAGTACTGTTTAAGCTGCATCTTGCAAGGCTATCTCAGATCCTCTGTGCTTTTGCATTTGTATGATTTGCCCTGGGTTTTCTCTATACTTTAAAATCTTAACCATATTTGAAGGCCAACAAAAGAACTGTTATTCAGGTGAATTCTGAATAACAGAAGTGGGTTCTCCTGCTCAGAGCTGCAAGTAATCTGGCCATATCTGATATCTGACTCTTGGGTTTATTGCCTTCTACTAGATAATTTCTACTTGAGGTTTCCCTTTCAATTTCTCAAACTTGAGTAAGAGACATTGTCTTTATTTATTTATTTATTTTTTTGGTGGAACCGGGGATTGAACTCAGGCACTTGCACTTGCCAGGGAAGCACTTATTCCACTGAGCCATCTCTCTGGCCCCAAGAGACATCGTCTTTAATGCAAAGAAAATTCACAAACCAGACCCTATGTAGGTACTCCGTAAATGTGTGTTGAGTGGCATATGTAGGGGGAAAAAAGCATGTGAAGAAAATATGAGAAAAGTCTTACTTGTAAGAGATTTTCAACTATTAACACAATTGTGGAAACATTATATAGCAAGGATCTGTTGCATCTTTTTCCCCTAAAGATTTGATCATCTATGGACTTTATTTGAGGGAGGTGATAATTGAGATGTTTCCATAGTGGGTTAGTTTCATATGGTGAGATATTTCACATACTGTACAAGCTCACCAGGGAGATAGCTCAATGGTAAGGTATAAGGACCCATGGGTCTCCGTGTGATCCATTCTGCCTGGGTAGAAATGGCGGCAGGAATGAGGAAAAGATAAACAAGAAGACAAAAGCTGGGTTAGGTGGTGACTCATCTGCCTAATTGGCGAGATGACCCCCTGAGCAACAGTATGGACATTTATTTATACTTTTGCAAAGTTAGTAACAAGTGACACAAGGTTGCCTAGTGAGCAGTAGTTGACATTAACCAGTCAGGATGCTTATGTCAGGACTGAAGTAGGTTGTCTCCTTTAGGCACTGAGGCCTAGTCCCTCCTAGACACATTTGACTAGTTTTCCAGCTTCTGTGGCTCCCAGTGTATCCCCTTTTTTTTGGTTTTGTTGTGTCAGAGATAGGTGTTCCATTGCAGCTAGAGAAGCTGTATTTGGAGAACTCTTTAGAAGACCTTTTCATACTTGATGGCCAGTCCAAAGATTTTAGGTATGTGAACTCAGCATTGTAACCCTATGTAGTCCCATAGTCCATATTAGTAGTGAGTTATCAGTACAGCTGCTAACTGTCAGAAGATGTTAGTGACTTGAGCCTTTTATAGGCTTAGCATATTAATATGGCATTACTTTTCACATCTTGTAATTACACTTTTCTGCTGGATGGTTACAATGAAGTTAAAGCAAGACCTGTATAAATATAAATTTAACTTTTGCTTTCTGACAAGGTCCGTTAAATCTCTTCAAGATTTACCTTGGAACCATGTACAGCACCCTCTTAGGTCTTCTGTCACTGTCAGCCATCTGGATGAGTCACAGCAATTTCTTGACCAGTTTGCTCTCTGTGAAACCCTGAGAGATTCTTTTCTCTAGATGACTCTCCTTACGCACCCTCTACATCATCGGTCACTTTTCTCTGTGGCCCCATAATCTCCTTGATTAGAAAATGTGGGATGCGGCTGAGTTACAGGATGCCGCAGCAGAGGTTCTCATGTGTCCCGAGTCCTCACTGACCTTGAAGGGCTAGGGCCGAAACATTGGCTGTCCTTTTAGCCCATCTCTCTAATTTTTGGTCTCTAAACTTTAGTTGTTAAACATCCGGAAGAGAAGCTTAATAACATTATTACCCTGTAACAGAGGCAATAATATTACTATCTACCTAAATATAAAACACCATAGACATAAAATGGAACTTACTTTCTAACAACCATATGTATCCTAATATTTTAATCCCTATAAAATGTTAAGAGACAGCAATTACATATTTTTACACAGAAATTTAGAAATCTAAACCATATAGAGCATTGTAGCAAGACGATCCTGATGACTTTTTTTTTTTTTTTTTTTTTTT
>NDGN011501131.1:2427-21609 GCA_002564285.1 Tympanoctomys barrerae
AGGCAGGCAGGCAGGCAGGCAGGCAGGCAGGCAGGCAAGAAAGAAAGAAAAAGAAAGAGGAAGAGAGGAAGCAGGGCCGGCCAAATAGCTCAGCAGATTAAAGCACTGCAAGTATGCGCAGGGGCCGGGATTTCGATCCCTGAGAACATGCTGAGACAGGCAGAGTGGTGCGCGCCTGTAATCCCAGCTCTTGGGAGGCTGTAAACAGGCGGATCACTAAAGTGAGATCTAGTAGTGAGACCCTGAACACCGTGGATGACCCTTCCCGAAAAAAAGGGAAGAAAAGAAAAAGAAGGAAAGAATGTCAAAGCTGGCTTGTTCAGGAAGATCTTCTGGAACCTCTCGGCAAGAGCTGATGAGGTACAAGTGCTGGGTGAACACGCGCCGCCACCAACAGTGGCTCGGCCCCTCTTTTGGGGGATCGGCTAGGCATTTCTTAAGAATCCAGAGGCCTGCACACGTAGATCCTGAGGTGACTTGTGTGGGCTGGTGGAGAGGTGGCCCACACAAACTACCAAACAACACCGTGTACCAGAAAGAGCTTTGGGTCTTGGTCGCTCCATCTGTGTGGAGTTGGGTAACAGCGACGGTCTGCACGTCTCAGCTCCACCGTCAAGAAGACCAAAGAAGGCAGAGATTTTTAAAGTGTGTTTTGAAATGAAAGTACAACAGAAATTTAAAATAGCACTAAGAATGTGTTGTTCTTTAAGAACTTCAGCCAAGACACACAAGCAATCACCCCTTCCCGAGCATTTATAGAGCAGCTCTTGTGGCCAGAGGTGGTACTGCAGGCAGCGTGAACAGGAGGTAGCTCTTACCCATCAGCCTTTGCTCCGACGGATCCTGATCAGATGAGCCGCCTTTCAGCACCCCGCCTGGCAGCACCCCCATGGCCTGCTTGGTGCTTGCCATGGGACGCTTCACTTCTGATGCCATCTGCCCGCTCTGTCTTAGCCTAGCACACTAGAAGGGAGACCTGTGAGGCGGGCAGGGCCTTAGCGATGCTCACTGCTAAGACTCTTGCATGAAGCAGTGCCTGGAGCCCAGGAGCTGCTCAAAAGCACTCACTGCATAGAGGTCCCAAGGGCAGGGCTCAGAGTTCAGGGGAAGGTGGCCCACGCGGTCCTGGGGGAGCGGCCAGAGGGGAAGAGAGCAGCAAGCTGTCCACAGAGGCTGACAGTTGCGCCCTTGGGGGAGTGAGCGCTGATTATGGGGTGAAAGAAAGCTGCTGGCTGGCTCCTGACGGCAACAGCTGGATCTGGGATTGTCCCAAGCGCTGACCCGGGAGAAAGCAGCCGCAGGGCTTGTGCTGTGAACTGCAGAGCGCCCCCTGGCCTCGGCCGCACTAGCCCACAGGCCGCCGTGCCGGATGAGCTTTCCCACCAGCCTTCCCATCCACAGCCTTCCCATCCACGGCCTTCCCATCCACAGCCTTCCCATCCACGGCCTTCCCATCCACGGCCTTCCCATCCACAGCCTTCCCATCCACAGCCTTCCCATCCACGGCCTTCCCATCCACGGCCTTCCCATCCACGGCCTTCCCATCCACGGCCTTCCCATCCACAGCCTTCCCATCCACAGGGCCGTTTCTGCTGCCCTGTTTACAGCCGCATCGCGGCTCCTCAGGCTCCAGAATAACCTCCTCGATCTCCTCCCCAGAGCCGGCCTGCCGGCACGAGCCCTTCCCGCTGGGCCTGCTCCTCGCTCACCCTTCTCGCTGCTTGGCGGCTGCTGCTTCTGCGCGCTTCCTACCGCACGCCCTTTCTCCTGCTCCTGTTTTTCTTCTAGGAACGCCCTTCGCACCTTCTGTCAAAACCGAGCCCACTTCTCTTCGGAACCCCAAGTGTCTCCAGTTCCCACAGCCGAACCCTCTGCAGGTTCTCCTCGCTGTCCCCGCCCCGCCTCCTACCAGGTTGTCTGGGCGCTGCCGCGGCGGCTCCATTACTTCCTCGTTCCCGTAAGCCCCAGAGACCTAGACCACGGCTGGGCGCCAGGGAGCTGGCGCGAAGGGCCTCAAATCTTTCTCAGTCTAGAGCTTAGCACCCTCCCCACCAGGCCTTGTGACACTTACCTTAGCCTGCACTTGTTTCTTTCTCTGACTTTGGAGAAGGGCTTCGGCACCCAGGGCCTTGTTCTTCCTGGTTTCAACTGGTAGCTGCGTCAAGCCCTTCCAAGGAACTCAGCAGTGAAGCCTGCCGCACAGGGAAGCGTCAGCTGGTCTCCAAGGTAACAGACTGCACCACTTCAGCTCAGGGAAGGGAACACCACTGACTGTCAACAACAACCTCTTTCCCGTCACTCACTTGTTCCACCTTCACAAAAACGCTGGAAGCAGGACTGGGGGCCCTTTTCCGTCTCATGAACTCCTGGGTCAGCAAGAAACTACGGTTTATACCAGCAGAGTCCTGGTGCCTGCTGCCTTCCTTGTGGGAAGAACCGAAGATACCAGGACTGCAACAGGTGGGAAAGGCGGCGAGCTTCCTCCTCAGACTCCCTGGGCGGCGACACCGCAGTGCCCTGGTTCACCACCCCCACCCCAGGTCTCCGAACACACCACGGGGTGAGGAGGGAGTCGCCCAGCCCATCCACACCTGGCTGACACAGCAGGGACCCAGGGACCTGAGGTCGGAACAGGTGACCTGCCCCAGTGTTCCTGAAGCCAGGTGCACACCAGAACATCTGGGCTGTCTGCCGAGGACACATGACACCCGCTCACAGCCAGCAGCCAGGGGACTTGGGGTAGCACGGCAGTAACGATGCTCAATGCTCGCCCAAGGCTGCAGGCCTCCCCAGCCCCTTGTTTGTAAAGAGTGAGTAAGTGACAAGTCCCACATCGGTCAGCCTTGTAAGTGACTAGGGGACCACCATTTAGCTGCTTTGTTTTGTTTTGTTTTTAAATCAATCCAGGACAATCTCAAATCAGTGTTCTTTCTGAACCTTGTTTGTAAGTTAGAACACATGTAATCTGTGACAGGCGTTAGGTGCTAAAGCACTGGAGCTGTCAGAAATAACCGAACTCCTCAAGAGAGACATTGCTTCTAACCCTCTCGCCTCTGAGCCGAATGCTCCTGGGCTGGGAGCACCATGTGCCAGCCCGAGGCATCTCGCACGTCACCACGGTCATAAGGCAGCATGGGGCTTGGGTGATCAGAAAGAAGGGACTCCTGGCCACGACCAACCACTGGCGAGGGCCACTCTGCACACCTTGATGGACATCATGGGCGGAAGGGGCTGATTAACGCTGAGGTTCCTCTTTGTTTTGTTTTGTTGAGACAGGGTCCCACGATGCGGGGCAGGATGGCCTTGAACCTGGGGCCGTGTCCTGCCTCGGCCTCCTGAGTGCTAAGACACCGCTTCTTTGAGGCACGAGCCCCACTTTCCTTGCTCCCTTGCATTCCTGCGGCGCACATCCTGGATATTCTGTGCCGTGCGGACGAAGCAGAGCGTGGTGTTTTCTATCCTACCAACCAAGAGGACGGCTGTGCGTGCTGCCTTTCCACTTAGCTCCTCTTGGGCTGTGGACCAGGGGCCCTGCGGCAGGACGCAGGGCGCAGCAGGAAGCTCCTCCTCCACCGAGCTTCTGGGGCGTGGTGATTCATCCACCCAGCAGCGCTGACCTGGTAATACCACCCGAGACATGCTTGGATGTATCTTAACTTGTGCTTTCCTCTCCTGCAGTCAAGGAACAAGCATTCTGTTGAGCTAAGAAGCAGCATGAAATCAACGGGTCTTCTTCCTACCTCTGTAAAGACCGAAGCTAACTAAAAGCTTACGGTGACATGTCTAAGCAGGGGTGGTGAGGAACACGGTTAGTGTCAACAGGAAAGTGGGAGCACACAGGGCCCTTTCACCCAAGACAGAGGCCCAACTGAAGCTTCAGAAAAAATGCGACTTTATTTGCTTAAGTGATAAGTAACTCAAGGCTGTTTCTGCCTTCGGAGATGCACTCAAACTGACATGATGCGACACAGAGCTCCCTCGTAGGCGCTGCAGGTACGGCTGCCACATCGTGCAGAAGCAGCATCAAGCTCCCTGAACTTAGCGACCCTACGGGAGGAACACTTCTCCAGCAGGGCCAGGCTGGCCTCCTGGTCACATCCCATGCTCACTCACGAGCCAACCGTCACTGCCCTGACTGGCCGGGCCCGGCGTCTATGTCCAGTTCTGGAGACAGAAGCTGAAATCAGCCTTATGACATCATCTCGGCTGAGGCAGGAAGCGTCCGAGAGGAAGAAGTCTACGTCTGTTGTATTAACCAGAGACGGAGAAGACACAGACACTAATGTCTCTGGAGGGAAGACAAAGAGGGGGAGTATTTTCCTACATGAATGGAGAACAAAAGATGAGAGATGTTAAGCTGACAGGGTGGAGAAGCCCACTCAGGGGCTGGCAGCAGCACCGTGGGGAGAACGCAGGAACCAAGAAACAGGGCCCCGTGTGCCGGGCCAGGCCACAGGCAGGGGCGATCCCACCCCGGCTGGCCCAGGAGGGGCAGCTCCTGCACATTTGGATGGCACCAGGGATGTCTACTAGCAATGTGCAGACCAACGGCAGTGACCTCCGAGCCAGGGACACAGCCTGGGGCAATCCCATAATCTCTAAGTGTCCAACCCACATGAAGGAAGGGACCTGGTTGAGTTTTAAGAGCATGAGAGGAAGGTGGAGAGCAGCCTGCTCGTGGAAATTTCCCAAGGTGCTCAAGTCCTGGAATCCCATCAGTCTGAGGGGCCTCACTGGCTTCACAGTTTGCAGGTACACACCCTGCAAAGTGCCGCTCGACAGCGGCTGCAAAGACCACGCTGGGGTGCGAGCGGCAGAGGAGGTGAGCGGCAGAGGAGGGCTCAACAAGCAACCTTTTCTGGTGCAGTTCTGAGCTTTTCAGCAAGGTGGACAACACTCGCAAGCTGTTTCTAAGTAGGGGGTACCTTTGATGGTTCTGCGCGTTCCACACCAACACGAAGCCAACCACAGATTTAGCCTCACGTGGGAGCCAAGGAATCATGCAAGTGGGACAAGCTATTTTTATTTCCTTCGGACTAGCCAACCCGGCAACATGCGACAGCAGGCGTCCTAGATCTGAAGTGAGGAATCCCGGGTTTAAAATCCTGCTTCACCGACTACTAGTTATAGAATTGTGGGTAGGCTGTTCACCTTTTTGATCTTAAGTTTTCTAGTAAGTAAAATATCACCTTTTACTACACAAAGGATTAGGATGACACAGCAAAGCATGTAACACACACATTTAAATGTTGTTTCCTTCTCTAAACTACTTGAATACCACTATTAACCACAGTACTTTTAAAAATATGAATTCCCTTAACAGAGTAGTTGATTTGCTTCAGTTAGAATGCCAGGTTATTTTGATACTTGGGAAGATTTTGTAATCTCAGGCCTAAATTTAAAGCAGCATTTGAAATGGCAAAAACTTGGAAATGAGTTGGCTGTAGTAATACAAGCCTGTAATTCCACCGCTAGAGAGGCTGAGGCAGGAAGATCGCCCGCACCTAGAGACCAGTATGGGCTACACAGTCCCTTCAAGGCCAGCCCAAGCTACATAGGGAGGCCCTGTTTCAAAAAACCTAAACAACTGGGAAGCAATACCAAAAATTATTTTCTTTGACTGGTTCTCCAACTGTACTTCCACTGGTCATAGAAAACAAGGCAATATAAGGGGGCAAGAATTTTTTTACTTTAAGAACATAGCTGAGTTGTCTAGAACAACTAACTATGTTAACAACAGGAGAAGGGGTGCTGGAGTCAGGACACGGTGTTTATGACTGACTTACCCTGACATCTAAGATAATAAATGGGGATTGATTCGATAGTGAACAAATGTAATTGGCAACATTCGCTGAAGTGTCTTAAAGTGGCCAACTGGGGTAACCGCATCTAAAATGATACCAAATCTCTGAGCCATTTCCTTTTAGTAGAAGTAATTAAAACACCCTGGCAGGACCAGGTCTTTGCAAAAGACAGCAATATAACAGAGGACCCGTGTCGGAGAGGCCCAGAGCTTCCTCAGGATCTGAGCGTGCTCACTTCGTCGCTGCAGCAGCAGCAATGTCGGTATACTGCGAATTCAGCAGCAGATGTGGAGTCGGCAGCAATCCTAGAGGTCAGTGAAAGGGCCTCACAGAGCCGAGTATCGATAAAGCGGCCACACTGCTGACGGCTGGTCTAGGCGAGCCTCTGCCTTTAGGGAAAATACTATTGAAATTTATTTCCAGGAAATAGGATTCCATCATTTTCCTTTGTAACCTAGCTCTGAAGTTAACTTTTGATAATTCAATGTGTAAAGCACTGCACCAGGTTTCTCAGGGATGCAACATGAGAGCGACACTCCTTGTAATCATTTGCAATTAGTCACAACCATCTAGCAACGGTGCTAACAACAGCTGCGTGCTGCCTGTGTGTCATCACCTCACTCGGAAGGACCCCACGTGGCGGGCGCAAGCATGAGCTCCGGCCAGCAGATGAGGAACCAACCGCGGCTCCCCAGGCCTGGTGCTCTACGGTGGAGGCTCCTCGGCCAAGGGCACTCCTCCTATGCTGAGTGCTCCGCTGGGCTCTTGCTGTGACTGGGAAAATCAGTAAGCCTTTAGGAGGCCTTCATTTGAAAATGGAAACGCTTGACATGCTCTTGCAGATTGATTGATTTTTGAGGTAGGTCTCGCTCTGCAGCTCAGGCTGCCTTGGACTCACCTTTGTAGCCCACACTGGCCTTGAATTCCCAAGATCCTCCTGCCTCAGCCTCCCAAGTGCTGGGACTACAGGCAGGCACCACCATGCCCTGTCGCCCAACTCTAAAAATATGAACCTCATCAAAAGTCTCTTCTTGAAATCTAATTTTAGGTGATCTTAGGCTGTCGTTTGAACTGGGAATGATACACAAAACCTTGAACAATGACTGAAAAAGCCATTCTACAGGGTCTTCTCCTAGAAGGGGGACCAAAACACTAAAAAACCCTGAAGTTACCCTTTCTATCTTCAATGCTATTTATAAATATCTGCCTTCATTTTGTTGCTGGGTTAATATGACCCAAGAGCTGACTCTGCACACAAGAATCCGTCCCTCTAAGCTTGGTGCTTCTCCCGCCATCAGACAGCGGCTAGAAGAGACGGAAGACTCCGTCAAACCCGCAGGATTTTAAACCCCATATTGCCATTTCCTAAGGAATTACCAAACTAAAGGAGAAAGGCACCCGGCCCTCACGGAGTTCAGGATGAGCTTCCATCACAACCCCCAGTGGCCTGCTAGTGTTCATGCAGGGAAAAACCCTCCAGGACGTCTAATCCTAGCAACCAACCAGGACGCGAGGGTGGTGTGAAGGCGGGGGAGCACCGGAAGACCCAGAAGCGAGAGGACCCAATGCTCACTGGATTTTAGCCCCACGTCCCCTTAGGGATGTGTGCTTCTGCCACATGGAGAAGCAGCAGCAGCAAAGGTAGTTACTGGTTTCTGTCAGGCTGGCTGACACCCCAGAGAGAGCGACAGGGAACCTGCAAGGGCGCACCGGGACAAGAGGACACCAAGCGTCTCTGCACTGCCCACCTCCACATGAAGGTTTCGGAGGTAAAGACCCTCGGCCTCCCCCTCTGCCTGTACAAGGCAGAGAGATGAAAGCAAAGAGGCCGAGTCTACGTGCAAGACGCCGCCGCGCAGCTCAGGCCTCGGGCTCAGCTTCGGCTCACGGGCGTGCGCGGCAGACGAGAGGCACGCAGACATCTTTTACTGCTAAGAGACGCCTATCAGCAAGCCAGGCTACGCCACACCTGGACTGTGGGCCACGCCCGGACTGGGGCCACGCCCGGACTGGGGACCACGCCCAGACTGGGAGCCATGCCCAGACTGTGGGCCACGCCGGACTGGGGGCCACGCCCGGACTGGGGGCCACGCGGGACTGGGGGCCACGCCTGGACTGGGAGCCACGCCCGGACCGGGGGCCACACCTGGACTGGGGGCCACGCCGGACTGGGGGCCAGGCCCGGACTGGGGGCCACGCCCGGACTGGGGGCCACGCGCGGACTGGGGGCCACGCCAGACTGGGAGCCACGAACGGACTTGGGGCCACGCCTGGACTGTGAACGGTGCTCTTCCCAGGGCTGAGCTAGGAGCGCGAGGGAAGGAGGCAGTCCCTGCTCAGCGCAGCTGCAGCAGAACCAACCACGAGGCGTGGCAGGGCTGCTGCACAAGCGCGAGAGCTCGGTAAGAAAGCACCTTGTGAAAACGAAGCCTACTGCAAAGTAACAGAAGCCTTTGGAGTTTCTTTAGTAGACAATTTATTTTGATAAACTTGCTCAATAACAAAAATACAAGTGAAGAAAATTATGTTCATTTTATACAGTTGTATTAACAATTTGTTTTGAAATTATTAACTGAAAATGTTATAACCAATTAGAAAACAATTCTTAATAAAGTTGGGATAGTATGCAGACCTTGATCACAAACTTTAAAACCTCTTGAGGTGACACAACGTGAAGTTCTGCGAAGGAAGTTCTCCCTGCGCAGGCCACTTTTTCCTTCACGTATTTTTATCCTTCAAAAACTTTCTGAATGACAGCTGTTTTGAAATAGATCAAAGTGGGTTGCTAACAGTTACTACATCAGAGTAACTGGAGGCTCGTAGTCTTTTAATGAAGACAAAATAAATGCAACATGTTCTTCCCTTGAAGCCCATGATGCAAAATAATAGCTAAGTATATATCCAAAGTTAGTTTTCAATACTCTTGGGGGGCTTTTTCTCTAAGTCAACAGACTGTTTGTCACCAGGACTATTTATTATTTCACTTAAAGAGATAAAACAGTGAATTCAGAGAACAACAAGTGGAGATATCAAAGCTTTAGGCAAAAGAGTAAAAACCAATGAAGTGTTTTGGTCATCTAGAACATTAAGAAAAAAAAAGACATTTTGAGAACAAAACAAACAAAGAAAAGCGTTTGTAGGAGGGAGACTCAGAAGCGACAGCACACACTGACAACACAGAACATGGATTACCTTTGGAAAGAATTGTACGGAAAGGTTTGCTTTTAATGAACTGAAGATTTTTACTGTTTACAGATATTTAGGCATGTTCAATAGGAGCTTCCAAAAATTTCAAACTAATTCAGTCCTGTGCAAATAAAACCTAAAAATAGTTTTCAGCAGATTTTACAGTGATATTCTTAGGTATGAGAATGCACACTCTAAAAACAAGGTACCAGACAAAAGTTTTGACAAATGATTGCACCATAAAACAGTGTTTTATATACAGCTTACAAGATATGTTTCCTGCTATAAATTAATACTGTACTACTAGTACGTGTAGTGACCTTTTTAAGCACAACCTGACAGTTGGCTATCTTTTCACTTACAGGATTTACAGAGATTTGTGTGAATGAGTTGATTTTAATGTTCGGTCTCCAAAAGCACAAAGACTTGTCCTCACGTACTACTGCTACCCGGGTCGGTCTCAGTCCTGGGTCGGAGGGCTGAACGATGAAGGGACTTCCCGTGTCGGCCCTTCACACACTGGACCTCCAGGACAGTGACGGAAGTGAAGACAACAGAGTGGTGTGGGTGACAGCTATCAGTAAAACCTTAGATTTTGTAGTCTTACGCGCAATACCACTGTAACTGAAAGAAGTAAACAGTGGGGAAAGTCTTAGCAGCTGAGAAACTTTCTCTCCCCATGCTTACGATCCAGTTAAAAATATTTTGAGAAACTATTTACAATCCATTCCATCCTTTGGAAGAGAAAAGCTCTTGGTCATACCCTAAATTCATGGGAGCCGCACTTTGCAAGCACTTATCTCAGGGGCACAGTGGTGACGACCAGAGCTTTCCTCAGAGCGACCCATCTGGTGGGGGACCAGAGGCGTCCAGCGGAGCTGCAATCCCAAACGGCCACGGAACACGTCTGGTGGACGTAAGAATTCACTAGATGGCATGGCACTGGGAAAGGATCTTCCTTGGATTTTCCAAGTTTGTTTTTTTTTTAAACCTGGGGAAGGAAAAGTGTAACATCCTCCTCAAACACTCAAGGAATGCACCAGAGGGCAGTTCGAATCCTCCCCAAACTCCCCAGTGAGCTGAAACATGGGGTTTTTACAATAAAGTACTGCTGGATTTACACTTACAGTCAGATCTGTGAATATCAAACAAGCCAGTGTGAGACACATCGAGCTCTTCCAGGTCCTGCTGTGAGTATCTGAGGGGGAGCCCTCCTCCAAGAATCTAGTATATAATCTGTAATTTCCTTAGTGACAGGGACATCTGGCTCGTCATTTCACTTTTAAAGAGAAAAAATGCAGCTCCATTAGCACAGAACACCCTCCTGCCCATGTTTTGAACAGGAGATTGCCTATAGTGTTCACCAGAAAACGCCGGTAACAACTAAGCTCTGACGTGAAGGCATGGAGGGTGGAGGGGGCTGCATTTGCCACTCTGCGCTCCAAGACCAGCCGTGATGTTTCTGAAGGAAAAACTTAGGGCTGCGGGTTTAGGGTCGCCTTTAATGTAAGTGCAAAACCATCAGCTTTGCGCAAACAAAGGCATACAGCATAGAAAGAAATACTGTATTGCTCAAGTATTTGGTAAAGATATATTAATAATGCTTACGGGTGAAAAAACAATTTTTTATGGCAGAGTGAAATTAGTATAAATAGCCACAACAGCCAGGTATTTACTAGTGAACCTTGTAGTTCCGTAAAGGTGTGTGCTTGAACATGTAAAATGCACTATTAGTGTAATAGGCCCACGCCAGTGGGAAAAGGAGCTCTATACTAGACAACAGTTGCAAATAATTTAAATAGTGTCAGATTCCCAAATTATAAGGTTTGACATGATCTTACCTTCTACTATCATATACAAATAAATTAACCCTAGAAATTTTTAGCTTAACTTAAAATTGCACCTAGAAAGGTATGGAATTATTTGTACCTATTACAAAAACCTGTTAAAATCAAGGCTGCTACGAAGAATGAGGTACACTGAAGACGCCCCCCACTACGCAGCCTTCAGATAAATGGCTTGTTTTCTACTGAGTTCTAGGTTTGCACACCACAGTGTTTCGCTAGCAAAGCATCCAGACTTCTCTTCCAAGAACGGCTTGCGTGTGTGCATATGTAAATGTACACACATACACGCGCACACACACACATATATACACACGGTATACGGCATCAGCAAAATATATATATTATATATATTTATATAAATATAAGGAAGATTTCCCCCGCCCGCCCCAAACAACATGTCTTTAGGGTTTGATTTCTCTCTTCTCAGTTTGTACACAGAAATTAGGGAATTTCAGAATTTTTACATATATTTTAGCCAACAAGTTTTGATCTACCGGCTTCTTGTTACAGTAATGCAAAGACAATGCGTTCTGGCACCCAAGGCTCACGCCATGACAAGGACGCTGTGAGTCCTCGCTCCTTCGGCGGCGAGGACTGCCCGCCACGCACCTCTCTTGCATCCCCTCTGGTCCACCTTGATTCATAAATACTTAAGACTTTTTCCCCTCAAACGAATTGTTAGACATTAGCATGGAACGACAGAGTCGCGCAGGGCCACACGCAGAGTCGCGCAGGGCCACGTGCCTTTCTGGGTAAAGCATTCTCCGTCATTGGGTCACTGTCACAGTGCAGACTGACTGCCTGAGCACACTCAGGAGATTTAGTCAATATTGTCTGTATTTGGTTATGGAAAAGGCTCTCCTCATTTTTAAAAAAATCCAAAGTGCATAGTGAGAACAAATCAAATAATTATTTTCTTTTCAGCATCAGTTTCATCTAAGCATCTTCCTACAAGATTGCTCAGACAGCTTGTCTTTGTCCTCCCACCCTCTTGAAAAAAAAAAGAAAAGTCAAGCAGTCTAGACATTCATCAGCCTGGTAAACAAACTTTGCCAGCAAATAGAAGTCCTACTATTGTAAAGAAAATTGATAAGACAAAAAGTACATATGATGACCCAACTACTGTGTTGTTGGGTAATTTATAAGGTTGACCTCCGACTTCATTGATGTAAAATCCTATTGGAAATATTAGGGCAGCCATACAGAAAAGGATCACTGAAAAACAAACCAAAACACAACATTAGTAACATGGTTTGGTAATTAAAAAAACAAAAGTTTATAGGAGGTATTGTGGGTTGATAACAAGGTTAAACCTGTCAAAATATGGACCATTTGTCAAAAGATCTGCATGGATTACTGGTCATATGATATCACTGACACTTAACTGAATATAACAAAAGCTGGGCTAGCCCTGGTGAGGATCGGTTTGCGTTATCAGCATTGGGAGAAGTCAATCCTATCAGGTGTTCATGTGACTAGAACCAATATTTCATTCTGGTCCGCTACACAGAGGCCTCCAGTTCCTTTCTGAAAACAGGAAATAGCAGAGGATAGAAAACTTTCAAATCCCTACACAGTGCCGGGTTAACAGGAAGTAACAAGTGAATGATGCACACTGTTATCTTCCTAGTTGTTGTTCTTTTCTTTTTTACTGGGATTGAACTCAGGGTCTTTTGCATGCTGGACAAGCATTCTACCACTGAGCTACATCCCAGATCCCATAATTATTATTCTACCAATTGTCTTTTTGCTATTTGTCATAAATAATTTTTTTAAATGTACATAAAAATAAGTCTCATATTTTTGGAGACAGGGTCTCACTATGTAGCTTAGGCTGGCTTTGAACTCACTATGTAGCTCAGGCTGGCCTCAAGCTCCAGCTCCTCCTGCCTCAGCCTCTGAGTGCTGGATTACAGATGTGTACCACCATACCTAGCTAGTATCATTTATTGTACTCTCAGTTAGCTAGAAGAAAAAAATATTAGATCTTTGGGATGATTATTAGCAAAGTGAGTCATTATCTCTTATCGCTTCATGTTCTTGATTACATGGAAATGTTAAAATGTAAGGGTGAGATCTATTATTTACTAAAATGTTTCTAGAAAAGTATCAGCGTGTGGATAGAGGCAATTCCAGTCTAATCCCTTAGCAGACAGTGTGCTCACTCCGTATTACTGAAGAAATGCTCTTCTCAGGAAACAAAGATTACTAAAGATAGATTAACTTTCCTAAGAAAATATTTTTGGCTTTTGAAGACATATTGTTCAAATATTCATAATCCTTCACATTTCTTTGGAGCAAAAATATTCCCTCAGTATAGATTTCTAGTCACTGAGTATGAAGAGTTGAAGCTTTGTCATTAGTTCGGTGAGAAGTCATTTCAACTTAAGCCTATCCCAGGAATACGGGCAGAACTCGGGGTAACCATGTGAGCGGATACTGCCTGTACATCTTCACGCGTGTATTAGTCAGTCAGTGGAATTTAACACAAGAATCCTTAGAAAGCCTATTATAAATCCTTTCCTAGATGGAATGCCATCAATGTATTAAAAAGCAACATTTATTTAAGTAGTATACCACTTAAAAAATATACCATTCAATCCCTGGTTCCGCAAACAAAACAAAACAAAACAAAACAAAACCCAGCATTCTGCTTTGCAACACTTAGGTAGATTTTATGTTATACATAGGTAGTATTTCATTTTGGGCAAAATGATCCAAAAATTACACAAATGACTTGGAGTCTTCCTGGTAACTAGTATAGACAGGATTTGGCCTTTCTGCTGCGCTGTCAGCAACAACTTGATGAGAGTCAATGCCCACTTCTCAGAGCTGTAACTGTAATGGTGCTTAAGGCTTTAATACAGTTCAGTGACTAAAATACAACTAAAATCCAGGTAGCTATAGACAAATGAATTTTTTAAAAAAGGGAGGCCAGGCATGAAGTAATCCGAGCACTCTGGGATGCTCAGGCAGGAAGATCATAAGTTTGAGCCTGGCCTGGCAACCTAGTGAGACCCTGTTTCAAAATAGAAAATAAAAAAGGACACAGGGATGTGGCTCAGTGCAAGCCAGGGATTAAACCTGGGTTCAATCTCTAGTGTAACAACAAAATAACTCTTTGAAACACTACAATCCTTTAGAATAAAATGCTAAAGAGATATACATTAAATTTGTTCATTCTGTCAATTGTGTATGTGAGCAACAAGTTTATTTTTAACTGTAAAATCAAGATCAAATGTAGAATACTTATTTAGTGACTGTAGTTAGAATTTAATATTCTCAAGAAATTTAGAAAAAATCCAAATTGGTTAGAAAAGTCTAATCAATGTTATGTAAGGAATGAACTCCTATTCAAATACTGGTTTTAGATCCTAGGAATTACACGCTCTTTACTTCCTGGGGACCAGCGTTAATGGAGACGGCTGGCGACTTACAACGGAACTGTGCAGATACAGTATTGAGCTCTTGCAATATTACTAACGTGGGCATGTGTCACCTCAGTAAGTTAGCAGAGGAGTAACTCCCTCTCTGCCGTGCACAGGGTCTTTGGTGCTCAGTGACAAATCAGCCAGCTGGGAGATGTGGCGTTACGAGAGCAGCAAAGGGAAGAGCAGGCGCGGCCCTGAGGAGGAGAACTCACTGCCATCTTTGGCCTGCACCTCCTCAGGGCACACAGCCATTTGAGCTACCGTCAAATTATTATACAAAGTGCAGCCCAACTGGAATATGTACAATAAGGGCGATCTTCAAGAGCATCACTAGGAGGAACTCAATTCTCTCAGAACTGTCAACCCCAAAGACTAGTTCTGATAACAAAAACGGTATTTAAGGAAAAGAAGAAGAAGACAGCAGAAATCATAATAGCATAGAAATGCACATGTACGTGTAGGAGACACACAGATGGATGCGTGTGTTCTCTACATGGGACACGTCTAGCGGGCAATTTCATAAGTAGGTTTCCTCCCGGGAGAGCAGGAACACACTGCAGATTAGACAGTGAGCATCGCCACACTGGGAGGAACTGCAGGGCTCAGCACGCCCGGGTGCGAGGGGGGAGCCTCGCCCTGGGAAGCCACCTTTGTCAGCACGGTCGTCCCTGCCAGCTGAGCGTCATAAACTAGTTTAGCAGCGATTAGATGGTGGGTGACCAAGCTCGGTGACCCTTGACATTGTGCGCCACATACATGTCCTGCTTCTAAAAGCCAGCTTAACTAAAATACAAAAATGTGCTGCATTTGGGACTGACTGTACACGTGAAAATACTTCCTGCTGAAGGAGGGTGCGCTACACAGATAACCCTCCTCCTCGCTTGCCCTGGGGCAGATGAACCAGGGGCTTGTGTCCGAGTCTTTACACAGGCCTTGCCTCAGACAACTCTGCTAACTCGCAGTTTACATTTGTGTATTCAGAGCATATGCGCTCTCAGATTCCAACTGAACGCGGACCCTAAACCCTTCTCTGTCATTATTCCTTAGAGTGAAATCTGTTCAGGTGAGCGACGTGTCTGTGAATGGAGGACAGAATCCCGCCTTTCCAAGCTCCTCACTGCCACTCAGCTGCCGGGCTCTGCAAGTCTACGGCCCTTACGCTCCAGGGAAGAACTGGCTTGGCGGGCTCCTTGACAGAGGAAAAGATCGACTTATTTCGCATCGCTTAACAAGGGGCGGAAGCTTTTTATATCAAATGCAGTTTGCTCAATCTAAATTTTAAAACTAAGGGAGTGTTGAGAGGAAAAAAAAAAGAATGCGAAACAGACATGAAAGAGAAAGTTTCATGGAAAGCTAGACAGAAACAGAGACCCAGAAGAGAATTTTACTATCCTACAGCCTTAAAGATAAACTGCGTTTTAACATTGACATGGATAATGAGCTCATATGCTAATCATACTAGTTCTAAGTAAACATTTCAAGTGCACATAAGCAGTGTTGTAATACCCAGTGTTAGAAGCTTAGGCAAGCAGGATCCTGGGGAGACCCTGGAGTGCAGCTAACCTTCGCACTGTGTGGCCCAGGCACGTCATCCCGTCTCGAGAGCAGCCTTCTCCGGAGGCACCCTTTGGGGCAGATAGTTCTGAGCTGCGGGGAGCTGCCTGGTACGCAGAGTGCTTAGCAAGACCGTCTGTTGCCTCCCCACATGACGGTGGGCAGCAATAGCTGTGACTATCAGAAAGTGTATATGGTCAAATGTCCCTCCCAAAATTATAGAAATATCTTGTCTTTGTGCATTTAAGTTTTTGTTTAACATGGGATAAGCTTCTGATGTGTTTTGAAATTAAACCAATTTTGCAAAGTATAAGACATTGTATAATAGATAAATTTATCATGCCACTGGGAGTAGAGCAGTAAGAAATGTTGATAAATAATTAAATAACCAAGTATGTTGTTGATTCTTCAATAGTCATACAACAATACACAACAGAAACTCAAAATTATATTAAATAGCAACTCACCACCTTCACATAATTTATATTTTTAATATTTTTTCTAGATTTATCTTTATTTTGATAGAAGATACCAATACCTTCGTGTAGACTGAGGTTAGTGATAGCTCCTGAGTCACAAACCTGAAATAACTTATGTCACAATGTGATAAAAAATAAGATTCATTAAAATAGCAATTCATACAAAGCAATTAAACTGCGGATGCTCTGGTCTTGCGGACGGCTGAGGCACTGGAGGGGCTGGGAGGAGCTTCTCTCGGCACACGCACAGCGGCGCTCTCTGGTGGCTGCCGTCCTCGTCCTGCTCTTGGCTCTCGGTGGCGCAGCAGGCGCACCTTCTAGAGAATGCAGAAGCTCGTGCTACTTACTTCCAGTGAATGCTATCCAGCGCGCGTACTTTGTAGCTTCTCTTCGCCAGTGGGAAGCCACCAGCAAACCACATGTGACAGTCAGTGAAATGATCCCCATGATGATAAAAAACAGTGTGGTGACCCACTCGGGGGGCAGCCGGGGAGGGATGCATGTCCGATCGCGTCCGTGGATGGTTTGACACTGTCGCACTAGGCCCACAGTCAGAGCTCCTGGGAAGATGCAAAAGGTGGCAACAGTTTAGTGGGCTCACACACTCAGCATTTCCCACCATCACCTGTCCTTATCTTTAAATCTTCTGTTTGCGGGTCATTCAACTCTAAGGCATGCTGCTGTCACTCATCCTGTAGCGATACCCGGCACAGGGCACACAGTGAACTTCGAGGACAAAACGAGCCCCGAAACCTTACAGAAGCCACTAAAGCAGGTACAAGGTAGTTAATTCAGTTATGCATTAAACAAACACTTTTCTTCCGGACACTTGTGTCTGGCAGCGCTCCCGACTCCAGACAGGTAACAGGGACCAAGACAGCGGAGGCGCCTGCCCTCTGGAGCTTGCGACACAGCAGGAGCTGCGACGTTTCTGTTCTCAGGATCAAGGCTCACTGTGTATTACTTTTGGTTGAATTGAAAAACTTGAAACACATCTAGCCACAATCTATAAATAAAATTACATAACAGATTAAACACTAGAAGTGATATGTTTATCAAAGTTAAAGCCTCCAGCTCACCAATTTTTATACAGTATACAAATAAATGCTCATCCAATTCCTGGCCCACTTCCACAGAAAAGCAGAGGCAAACGGCAAGGGCAATTTTTAAAGCCCCCACCCCACCAGGGTATTTAATTAGCACAAATGACTTGCAAAAAGACATCAAGCGCTACCTTCTTTGGTCGAACCCCAGGACCTAGGATGCTACGGGCCTCAGCGGCACAGCTCTGGCCTGGCACGCGCAGCGCCCTGGCTGTGACCTGTGGCACCACAGGAGAAGATCAGCAGCCTAGGGAACCTGTCTGTGAAGCTGAGGTGAATTAATTTACAGAAACCTACATCAAGGAAGTAAAAAGTGTTTTCTCCTATTTCTCCATAAGAAGAATAAACTATAAGAGCAACTACAGAGGAGAAAACAGCTAGCCAAAAGTGCAAGAGCAGAAGTTTCTGGCACCGCTGACTCGCACCGTCACTGTGGGGGGCGCCTTAACTGGCCCCCCATTATCCTTTCAATATAAACAGATTAGCAAAATAAAGGCGCTGACATGACATCACGCACTCGCTGGAATCCTGCTTCCGCTCAAGTCAGCCGGCGCGATCCCAGCCGTCGCCGAGCCACACTTGGCTGTCCACACGTCCTGCACGCAGGCCAGGTGCTGGGGGGTCTGCTCGCCTTGCTGGGTCTTGCCACTGACACGTTTTTAGAAATGAAGGTGTGTTCAAAGATTGTGAAGCAAGAAATCAGACCTGTTCTCAAGATTACGTCCTTTTTCCCTCTTCATGTGAAATCTGACCATAACTGTGAGTGAAACAAGCTGAACTTTTTCTCCCAAATATCTAACAATCAGGCAATGCGGCGACACCAGCACAGGCGAAGGCAGCGTGGCAGCTAGAGGGCTGTCAGGCAGGATGGAGGACGGCTGGGGGGACCCAGCGAGCAGGTCGTCGCCGCTATGCCGTCCACTAGGCCCGCTTGCTCTTCAGAGCCGAGTACCTTCGTAGGCCAAAGACAGGTATGCCAAGTGCAAATACTGGATATTTTTACTAATCGTTCAAGTTGCGTAGTAAGTGCCTGAAAGTCGAAGAGATAAACAAGCACTAGGGAGCGTGAACTTGTTCTCAAACTCAAACACTGAAGTTCCCTTCAAGAGATTACTTGAGAGGAAGGAACGTCTTATCATGATAATACATTTATTGCAATTTTGCAAATAAAGAAGGCATTCATAGCAGTGCCTCAGAATTCTCAACAGGAAATAGCCCTGATCATTCAGGACAGACTTGCAACAAATTCTTCTCTTAGTCACTATTCATCTCTAAAAGCCGTAATTGCTGTAAGAATAAAGACTACACAATGAAAGGCCCTCTGACAAAATGCAACATTGGAGATTCTTATTACAGAAGCAACTTTTTTCATAGCATACAAATAAAGTTCTACTGGTAACGATATAATATCTGCCAGACTTGATTTACATTTGAGATGTTTGGCTGGCAAATATTTAAAACTGTAGCCCCCCCACCCCCACCCGAGAGAGCTCAGCAGTCAAAGCACCTGCCTGGCCAGTGAAAAGACCTGGGTTAGAGCCCCAATATTGCATGCCGTGCCGGCGCTGCACCGAGCCAGCACCCACAGCCAGGTGTGGTGGCACACGCTTGTGATCCTAGCGCCTGAGGAGGCTGAGACAGGAGGATCACTATGCGTCCAAGCTGTGTAGTGAGACCCTGTACCAAATACATAAATAAATAAAAAACAGATAAAAAGAAAATACTGTAGGGCTGGGGAGAGAACTCGATGATCTAATCGCCTGCCTGGCAAGTACAAG
>NDGN011501147.1:5118-16041 GCA_002564285.1 Tympanoctomys barrerae
TTTTTTTTTTTTTTTTTTTTTTTTTTTGCGGAACTGGGGATTGAACTCAGGCCCTTGTGCTTCCCAGGGAAGCACTTACTCTACTGAGCCATTTCCCCGGCCCCAGCATGCATTTCTTGATATAGTTCTTTTTTCTTTTTTAAAGATTGATTGATTGATTGATTGATTGATTGATTTAGTATAGGTCTCGCAACACAGCTCAGACTCGTAGTGATCTTCCCACTGCTGTGATTACAGGAGTGCGCCATGACACCTGGTTTCAGCAGCCGGCATGGAGTGGGGTCAGCAAGGCATGCAGTACCAGGGATCAAACCCGGGTCCTTGCGCTTGCCAGCCAGGAACTTAGACCACTGAGCTATCTTCCTGGCCCTCTTGATATAATTATCAGGAACTATATTAAAATGTTTGAACCATTTTTTATGAATAAAAAAATCTAAAAATAGTGTCCTTCAGTAGTAGAATATATCAATAAATTGTCCTTATGCAAGGAACAGTGAGCCTAAGCTATAACTGTATGCATATGGGTAAATCTTAGCAGAATAATAAATAAGGGGGGAAAAGTAGGCCCTAAAGATGCTATGTAATTTATTTAAAGTTCAAAAATGAAGGGCCAGCCAAATAGCTCAGCAGATTAAAGTGCCTACAAGCAGGCACAGGGGCTGGGGAATCCCACCCCCCTCCACCCCTGCCTGCGGTGCCGGCTCCGCCCCCGGGGCACGGAGACAGCAATTGAGACTGGGCATGGTGGTGGTGGCGGCGCGCACCTGTAATCCCAGCTCTTGGGAGGCTGTAAACAGGCGGATCACTCTTGAGTCTGATCTAGTAGTGAGACCCTGAACACCCTGTAGACCCTTCCCTAAAATACAAAAATAAAATAAAGTTCAAAAATGAAAAGAAAAAAAAACCATGGTGTGTGGATGTACATGTCTGTGGTGTTAGATAAATATTTTCTTTGTAAGACAGAAAAACAAGGACATGATATGATGAGTGTCGAGGAGATTTTGTAACTTTACGAGGCAGGAAGGTGTTGCTATGGAAGAAAACGTCAGGTGGTTTGGGAGGTTTGTATGTGTTTCATTTTTTGCTCTGGTGTTATTAAATGACAGTATTCATAGGATTTCCTGGTTGTAATTCATTGAACTGAACTTTTAAAAAATTATGAATAGTAAACATGGCTTTTGAGCTTTACTATAATGTTTAATTGTTTGATGGGAATATCACTTAGTGGGAGAGCATTTGCCTAACGTGTTCAGTCCCTAAAGAATATATGGAAAATGTTAAGGTTTTGGCAGTGAATACGTTTGAGTTTCTCTATGTTATTTTGTACTATATGCAAATGGAAACTAGCCTTTTCTTTTTCCTCTCCATACCAGATATTGAACTCAAGAACTCATGCATTCTCGACAAGCACTCTAGGCCCTACCTCTTTTTATTTTGAGACATGGTATTGCCCAGACTTGCCTCAAACTTGAGATCCTTTTTGTTTCAGCCTTGCTGGAATTACAAGCGTGCACCTGCAAGCATACTTACTAAAAGAGACTTACAGAAGAAAGTGACATAGTAGATTAGGCTTACCTAAACTACACTTTATATACTGTAGATATGTACATATGTGCCTTTCCATAGCACCATGCTTCCACCAAGATAACCATAAAGCTTAAAGAGACCCTAGGAGGTAGTAAACCATGCCTCTAGGATACACCATTGTTCCTACTAGTTCAATTAGGAATGGCCTTTACAAACAGCAAAGCATTTATCATAATTGAAGAAGCTCCTTCTTAAAAGTCCTGTAAGCTACAGGCTCCCAAAGGCAGGAACTTTTGTGTTCATTACACAGTTCCCCGTGTCTAGAATAGTCCCTGGCATGTGACAGGCCCACAGATTATGTTGTTAGTGAGTGAGAAGCTTGAATGGAAGAATTGCCAACTTCACAGAGTTTTTTTCATGCCTAGTGATGACTTCGTTACTTGTCCTCTCTGTTGTACCAGGCCTCAATTCCTCAGCTAGGAAGAATAGCACTGAAGTAATTAACCTTAAGCAGTCTATGTCCTGTTATTGTAGATCCAAAATGTTAGTGTTTTGCAACTTTTAGTGCTTAAAATAAAAATGTGAAAATAATGACAAAATTGAGTGTAGGAAGAGACGAATAGTGAGTATCTCAGAAATGAAACATAGGGGCTGGGACTTTACCTCAGCAGCTCATGCACCCGTCTGCAAGCACAAAGTCCTGAGTTTGATCTCAGTACCAAACAAAAAAGAGGGGGAGACATAAAACTGAGATGACAGTATAGCTAGGTTGAGTCCCCAGCACCTCAGAGATACAACCAAAACAGACATCAAGTCAACCTTGGGCATCAGCAAGTGGCTAAGGTCAGTTGAACAAATAGGAATGTGCAACTTGTCTAATAGAAGATCAAAAATGTATTGAAGAAAATATTGGTTGCCAATAACCTTCATAACATATACCCCCCTTTGGTACCCCCCTTTGAATCTGTAAGTACCCCTCACCACTGAGTACCTCTTTGGGTGTATCTAGTAGAGATGCATTTTGGCAGTTGTGCATTGTACGCAGAGTATTTGTTATGTACAGTTTTAGCAGGTGATTTTCTAAGGTCAGGGCAAAGTTACTCATCGAGGATACTGTATCACACACACTCCAAAGTTATGTTTGAACAATTGTTTTACTACTGTTGACATTTAAGAACTATCCTATAGGGCTAGGTATGGTGACACATCCTTGTAATCCCAGCAGTTGGGGGCTGAAGCAGGGGGATTACTGTAAGTTTGAAGCCAGCCTGGGCTACATAGCAAATTTAAGGCAAGTCTGAACTACACAGTAAGACCCTGTCTCAAAAAACAAAATGAAAGAACTATCCTCTAAAAATGTGCTTTAGGGGCTGGTGAGATGGCTCAGTGGTCTAAAGCACCTACTTAGAACAAGCTTAGCAAAGCACAGGGACCGCGGTTCAATCCCCCAGCACCACATGCCCGCCAGCCCCGCTCCCTGGTGGGCTGAGCTGGCTGTGCGTGCGCACACACACACACATAAAAAAAATTAAAAAAAAAATTACTGAGCAATCTGTACGCGGACCTGCCTCATTGCACTAATGCTACGCCATTACTTTACTACAGTGTAAAATTAAAAGCTAGGTACTTTATAGTAAATACGGTTTACCAAGCAGGCTTACTAAGTATTCATGCTGATGCCCGTGTTCTCTGAGAAACGAATTTACCTCTCAAACAACCCATATAATAAAACACACACACGAATCCAGGCATGTTGGCACACACCAGAAATTCATGCTGTTCAGGAAGCTGAGGTATATGGATCTCAAGTTCAGAGCCAGACTGTCTCAAAAAAGGATTAGGGATATAGTTTAGTCTCTTCTTTGGGTTTATTCCCCAGAATCAATCAATTGCTAATCATAAACCTACTATGAAAATAATAGTTGTCTAAATACTTTTTTGTTGTTTTGAGATAGGGTCTCACTATATAGTTCAGGCTACCTTTGAACGTACTGTGTAGTCCAGTCTGGTCTCATACTGTGGCAACCTCCAAGTCCTGGGATTATAAGTGTGTGGTATCAAGCCTGTTTTAAATACATTATTTTCTTATTGGCACACATCATTTTTCACTCTCACTATTATCTATATCACATTTGCAAGTGTCTACCTTGTCTGTTGTGGACTAAATGTTTGTGTTCTCCAGATTTATGAAGTGAAGTTCTAACTCACAATGTGATGGTATTAGGAATTGGGGCTTTGGGAGGTGATTGGATTTAGATGAGGTCATCAGTATTCCACATCTAACCCTCTGTAAGAGGGGGTAGAGGTACCCAGTGCTTCTCCCTACTGTGTAAGGACACTGTAAAAAGCTGGCTATCTTCAAGTCAGGAAGAATGTCCTCACCAAAAACCAAAGCTGACAGCACTGTGGTTTTAGAGTTCTCAATCTGTGATATTTTGTTATAGCAGCTCGTGCAGGCTAGACATTCATTCTTCATGTTCTATTCTAACTAACCAGTGTTAGTGGCTCTCCTGAGAACCACTGTCCACCAGACAATACATGTTTACTTAATAATGTAAGGTTCCTGTTGAATTTATTATCATTTAAGGACAAAAATGTACCATAAATTACTGTTCTTAAAGAATATGTTCTCACTGACTCGTCCATGTTTTCCAAAGCCCTGTCAGCGATCCCCAGACAGCATTACCATCATGCTCCAAAACAAGTCTTAAGGAAGCTGCACAGCTGTGCAGTCACTTAGGAATAGTTTATTCAACCCTGTGGCTGTTATGCTGATTATTTGGTTTTAATATTTCCATGTGAAGATACCTAAAAAGCGTATGCACAATCACCTCTTCTTTATACCCTGGATATGTGAAGCTTCCTTTGCTATCATTTGGGGATAGATGTTCATTTCTCTTGCTTTTTATAATTCTATCCCTCATTGCATAGGGAGCAATTTTGTTTATATTCTTAATTTGATAGCTGTGTTATTGTAAAATAGGTTACCCTAGCTTTTAATCACAGACATCAAATATTCCTCCAAATGTTTAAATACACCTACCTTAGTTTATTATTACTATATGCCAGCCACTATTATTTGCTTCACTTAGGCTATCTCATTTAATCTTCCAGCGGTCCCAAGAGGTAGACATTATCATCCCATTATGAATAAAACAAATCTGGTGATGCTAAGTAACATGGTAAGAATCTTTCAGCATCATTAGGGTTAGGACTAGACTGTCTCCAAAGCACTCATTTCAGGGGCGAGGGAGATGGCTCAGTGGAATAAGCACTTCCCTGGCAAGCGCAAGGACCTGAGTTCGACCCCCAGTTCCTCAAAAAAAAAAAAAAAAAAAAAGCACTCATTTCAGCAGCCAACTTATATAATGTTACCTCAGTCTATGGTCATTAGAATGTCTTATACACAAAGACCCCCAAGGGGCAATGTACTCACATAGTTGATTAGTTGTAGTATTCCATTCCTGATTTTGTGACTCAAACTCAAGTATTCTTTCAATTTCAGTGATCTTTACACCCCAATTACAATTTTCTTAATTATTTATTTAAAAGTGTTTCCACTAAACGTTTCATTGGAGTCTCAAAAGCTGCTCTCCTTCTTGGACACAGGTACTGTGGTTCTCTTGTTTTAGATGTTAAAACTGATACTTAAGTTAGAAGAATTCCCTTTGTGTATATACAAGGTAGCAAGCCTTTTGATCCTTTTCCTAGTTCTTTCCATATACCCTTCCCTACTAAAAAGGAATGAAAGGCCTGGCTGAGAGATCCTCCTCCTCTGTGAATTTATAACATAGCTTTTACACTTTTGTTTTGAGAAATCCTGTCTCATTTTACCATTTCAGTCTGATCATATCTCTCCAACCATTGAAAATTATATTTATTGTATCTGTCTAATATTTTGAGTAGGGAGTTAGGGAGCCTATTTTAACTATGGTCCTTCATACCATAGTCAGTGGTTTGGATTTTCATGATTATTCACATTTCTCCCATTTTCTATACAATAAATCCATAGTTCAAGAAACAACTAATTATGAATGATAGACTGTGGCCCAGGCCATTTTTTATCTTATTATCAATTATATGTTTTTACTGTAATTGCGGCTGAAGAATATGCCAAGAAGCCGAGTAGGACTCTGAGTGGTTTGACTTGTTTCTGGACAGCAGCAGGTTAGATGTTAAGTACAAATTTTTAAAACTTTTAGATTGTTCTAGAAACTAAGGTCACGTTAGTGCTCCTATATACCAGCCTATTCATATATACACTTCTTAGTTCTCTTTTGTATTTCTTAGTGCAGTGTCATGTATTTAGTGTCCCGCATGTTGAAAATAAGAATTTGCTTTGGAAAATCTTTGCTTGCTTGTAGGATTCCTTATCTTAGCTGATTGTAGAGTAGGCCCGATTATGAAATGACTTGCAGTTGTTCGTGTTTTTGTGGCTTAATATTGGGGTAGGGATATATTAGCTTTTCTGTAGTTTTCTAAAAATTTACTTGATAATGTTGCCCTCCTCCTAAGTTAATGTTTCCTGATGAAGAGAAATGTTTAATATAACACTTGATACCTTGGATGATTAGAGCTGGATTTATTAAATAATTTTCATACATCCTAGGACATGCCATCATTTCTAGTACAGGTTTATTATAGCATCATTGTTCTCAATTCTCAAGAATTTCCTGAGGCTATTCAGCCTCAAGCAGGTCCAGTCTGCTGTGATAACATGAACTATTTTGTGAGTATAAATATAGTACATTCTATTTTCAGTATTTTCTCCCTTTAAGTCTAGCGCAAAGATCATGTGTTTATTCCAAAATTTTGGGATCCACTTTGGAATTCCTGAAAAGTCATTTTACCAATCTTTCAAAATAATGCTCAAAGAGATTTCATCTGTAACATAAATTATAGCATCATTGCTGTGGCTTACTTTCTTAATATTCTAAACCTACTCACAAGAATGCCTCTGTGTTTAGTTCCAAGTAGCACCAAAGATAAAAGCTGTTCAGTTACTAGACAACAAGTTTTTTGAATATGGATGGACATCTTTTGATCATCTTGTCCCTAAGTGGCGGCTTTGCCCTCCATTTTGGGTTGTTCTGGATGTCAAATGTGTGTTTCTAAAGTGACTGTTAGACTAAACATTTGGTACACTAGTGTATTCTTTGGGCACATAATAAACAATTCTAATATACTACTAGATAGTGATAATCGGGGTAAGTACTGACATTATCACATTAGGATGTTCTTCTGAGAAAAAGATCTAAAAAATCCTAAAATGTTCTCCTTTTTTCTAGAATAAGAATCTTACCTTTTACATTAGTTTTTCCCCTGCCTCTGGCCATGGAATTCTCCCATGCATATTTTCTGTTTTTTTTTTATATAAACTAAAATTCTTAGGATGGCAGTTTTTGTTTTTGTTTTGTTTTGTTTTTTAAAATAAGGTCTATGTAGGTAGAGGGTCATAGTTGTAGTGATATTACATGGATTTCTGAGTCACCTACAGGCAGAGTCATAAGAGATGTCATACATTTGTGTGAGGATAATGTGTACCTTTTCTCTGTAACTTTTAAGGCATTTTAGTGTTTAAATCATGGAATGCCTAAAGCTCAGTTTTAGAATTCTTGTAAAGTGCTTACCTGTGGTTCAGTCAGCAGTGTTTTGCATAACAGAAAGCACATATTTGGAATATCTTTAAGTGATCTTGCTCCTTTTGCATTTTCCTATCTGGATGCAGCTGAAAGTCCCCATGGCAGATAAGCCTGGTAATACAGTAAATTTCCGGAAGCTGTTACTAAACCGTTGCCAGAAGGAGTTTGAAAAAGATAAAGCAGATGATGATGTCTTCGAGAAAAAGCAGAAAGAACTTGAAGCTGCCAGTGCTGTAAGTATTTTTGTAGGCAGTGCTTGTGAGCTTTAAGAATTATCAAGTAGAATTTTCATAAAACCAGCTGTAGCACCTCTTTTTCTACTTTAAGAGGGACTGATAGGATTTTTTTCTGTGCAAAGGTACAATATTGAGAGCTAAGACATTTCATTCCTGGGCTGGCCAGATAGCTCAGCAGACTGAAGTGCCTGTGTAGGCAGAACCCAGCAACTGGGGCTCGATTCCCAGCTTGCTGTGCCAGCCCTGCCCCCGGGGCGTGCTGAGAGGGTGACTGAGACTGGGCGTGGTGGTATGTACCTGTAACCCCAGCACTTGGGCAGCTGAAAACAGGAGAATCACTGAGTCCCATCTATGGAATGAGACCCTGTAGACTCTGTACTAAATACATTAAATAAATAAATAAATATATATATATATTTTTTCTTTTCTTTTAAAAACATTTCATTCCTGTTCACACTGATTGTTAGAAGAATTCAGCTCTCCACACCAAGTATTGAGTCTAAGTCTGCATTTCAGAGAAGTTGCCAGGTTCTAGAAATTTAAACTGGATGCAAATTTTTGAGTATGAGTCTATTTTCTGAAGAGTCATGTCAGAGTCTTAAAGGGAATCTGATCCTCAGAATAAGGCTCCTAATCTTGGTGTCTGTTGTGAAGTACAGCTTTCCTCATCCAGATGCCATTATTATTTCTTGCACAACAGCCGGAGGAGAAGACAAGACTTCATGATGAACTGGAAGAAGCCAAGGACAAAGCCCGGAGGAGATCTATTGGTAACATTAAGTTTATTGGAGAACTCTTTAAACTCAAAATGCTGACCGAAGCCATCATGCATGACTGTGTGGTAAAGCTGTTAAAGAACCATGATGAAGAATCCCTAGAGTGCCTGTGTCGCCTTCTCACTACCATTGGCAAAGACCTGGACTTTGAGAAAGCAAAGGTAAAAATACAGAAACTGGAAACCTTCAGCAGGCCCACAGAAATCATCTGTCTTGCCCAGCAGTCTATACCATTTAATTTTCCTTTTTTCCTATCTCATTGTTAGGGTTTAGTTATCAGTTCTTTTTTCCATATTTACATAGAATCAGAAGTGAGGAGGGTTCCAGATTATATACAGTCTAATTTGTGAATTATTCAAGCTATTTGTTCCTTGTCCTTTTAATTTTCCTCCAGAGCCATTTCATAGATCATCTGTTTATATGATAAGGTATGAGAAGAAATGCTACCGTGGGTCAGGCCTAAGAGGATTGCAGAAGTAAAGATGACATAGTGGCTTTACTAAGTATATGGTCTAACTAGTGACATGATCATCTAACCATAATATAAGAAATCATGAAAAATACTATAATCCAAATAGAATATGCTGCCATTCAAATAAGAGATATGGGAATTTAAAATGGTCCAGAGAAGGTCAAGAAATGTTCCAAAATATCTGAGTCTACTAAGATGATGTTTGTCTATGACATAAAACCCCAAATATCAGTGATTATACAAGACTGTGGTTTATTTTTCACTTACATAAACAAAATTCACAGGTAAATTTTTATAGCTTAACCTTTCCTAAGGCATAACCCTGGTCCCTGTTATTCCCAGCAAAGAAAGTAGAAGAAGGGCAAAGGACAGTCAAATCTCTCTTAAGAAAGGTTCCAGAGCTGTAATACTATACAATGTTCCTATTTATATTCTGGCCTGAAATTAATTACATTACCAAGACCAGCTGCCAGGGAGCCTGAAAAGTGTAGCCAGGTATGTGACTTAGTGGTAGAGCTCTTGTCTGATTGTCTGACATATACAAGGCCCTGGGTTCAATCCCTAGCACTTCTCCCAACCCACCCAAACATTCTGCCATTACTGATTAAGATTAATATTGTCATGGTAAAGTCACATTTGGCTTTCTCAGCCAAAATAGTAGAGATTTTGTCTCTTGCAGCCACGTATGGACCAGTACTTTAATCAGATGGAAAAAATTGTGAAGGAAAGAAAAACCTCATCTAGGATTCGATTCATGCTCCAAGATGTGATAGACCTAAGACTGGTAAGTAGGAGAAAATAAAGCCACCAGCACAATCTCTGTTAAGTAATTAGGTTGAGTAAGGATGTGCTAGTGTTACATTTGTAAGATGGAATGCTTTTGGTTGAGGGCTCAGAACTTGAATTCTCTTTCATGAGAGGTTATATGAAAGGAACAGAAGGCCATTTGGTCTGTTACTTGTTTCTTCTTCTTTTAATTACCAAACTACTCTGTCATTTTGAAATTAGCCACTCTAAATTCCTTTTGTCTTGGGGGCCCAGCCCTAGCTCAGTTCTTTAAGTGGCTGCTTCCACAAAGCTGTCAGCCTCAGGTAACAGTAGTTCCATCCCCACAACACTCCAGGCGGCCAAAAGTGCCCTGAAGGCATTCGAGGAGAAAAAAAAAAACTAAATTCCTTTTGTCTCCCTAGAAGTCTAGTGATTAGGATTTGATACTCTGTAAATTCTCTGTTCAACTTCCCTGTCCCTTACATTTGTAATCTCTAAAATGGTTATGCTAACTGCCTTATTAGGGTTGTTGTAGAAGACTTAGTGGGATAACTGTCTAAAGTGCCATCTATGCCATTCATAGATGTTTTCTTTCCTATGGATTTTCCTATTTAGGCCTTCTCCTCTGGCTTTTATTTTACCTTCTCTGAGATGTATACAGTTTTAACACAGCTACCTTTTTTCTTAGTTGAACTGTTACAGGGATTGCAGCTGAAAGTGAAAAGTAGGGAGCCATCATAATAGTTACTTTGCTAAGCCCAGGTATGATCTTAGGACCTTCGTCACCAAAGCTTTTACTGCTTGATCAGAATTTGCATACTAATTCAAATCTGTCATCTATATGCCTTCAGTCATTTTTGCTTGTATCAAATGTTGGTATTATATCTGGGAATGGTAATGAGAAATGTTTATATTCTTGAGGAGACCACTTATATTTTTGTAGAGGGGATACCCAAAGGGCAGCATTGTGTAGCACATTAAAGGATACCAGAATCATAAGATGAGAGGAAAACAAATCCTACTCATCATCAGTGGAGAAGTACTATGAAACATGATATGACCTGACTAATAATACATTGGATTAAGACAATACCAAGGAATCTTCTCTCCCCCCACCTCTTAGGGCTGGGAATTGAAGAACTAAATCCAGACAGAGCCTTGCACATGCTGGACACATGCAATTCCACTGAGCTGCAGCCCCAGCCCAGTATCCTCATGCTTCTTGATTTTTCTTAGCTCTCTGCCTTTCAAATGTAGAAAATAATGATAATTATATTGAAGCCGGTCTTCCCATCATTCTGTACATAAGCTGCTGAATTGTGCAGCTGAGCTGGTAAGAGTTGAGTTAGGAGACTTTAATTTTTTATCTCTGATCCATAATCTATGTAGCATTATCTATGAAATAGATGAGAAACTGCCATGATCTGGAGAGAAGACACTCTCTCAGGCTTTCAGAGAGAGCACATTGGCCAAGCAATGGCCGTGACTCATCCACATGGCTG
>NDGN011501149.1:313-11036 GCA_002564285.1 Tympanoctomys barrerae
TGTGTGTGTGTGTGTGGCCAGCTCAGCCCACCAGGGGGCGGGGCTGGCTAGCATGTGGTGCTCGGGGATCGAACTGCGGTCCCTGTGCTTTGCCAAGCTTGTTCCACGTAGGTGCTTTATGGGAACAAGGTACTCATAAACAAGGAACAGAGTGAGGAAAGACAGGTCCTTTAAAAAATTAATTTTATGCAAGTTCTTGGAAATGAGTCTTCTGTTTTTGATTTCAAGACTCTGTTGTATCTTTCTAAACATAATTATGATCCCAATTATAAAGAGTTTAAAGGAAAAAGTTTTCTAAAAGATGAAAGGAATTATAAGATCAGATTGAAAACACCTGTAAATGCAGATGATCAAAATAACTGTATTAGTAAAATATACAGACAAATGAGTACAGGTGGGGCTACAACAGCAGAAATCAGAAGATAGGAATGGGCAGATTGATATTAATGAATAATAGAATTGGTGGATTAATCTTGTCTTGGTTCTGCCTTCTCTATCAAGCAGAATTACCCTCAAACTGACAAGTACAGAGCACATTTTCATTTATAACCAAAATTTGTGTGAAAAATGACTTATGCTGGATGAGACACATGAAATCCATTAAAAAAAATACATGCATAAGAATTATAAAAATAGAATAAAACTATCATAAATATTTGAAACAGAAGCATAACATGAGAAAAATTTAAGAAAACCAAGTCTTAAACTCTATAAATAAAAACTGGATTATTGAAAGATAAAACAGATGTGAAAAAATTAAAGTACACTGTATTTTTTTAAAAATACATACATATGAGAGGTAAGAAATCAAAACACACATTTGCGCTAACAATAAAGAAATCTACATGAAGACTACGCATCAAGGAAACAAGAATCCAGAGACATAAAGCCCACAGGAGCCCTCTTTCTGGATGAAATTAGGACATTTTCTGAATCCTAGTGGACTTTTTCACATTCCTCAAGGCATAAAAAGAAAGCAGGTAATGGGAGAACATCAAAGTTGTAAGTCAAAACAGACACTAACATACACTTAAATTTTAATTCCCAGGAATGAAAGCCTTCAGCAAAATTATAAATGAGAAATATATGAAGACCGGCATCCCCCCAAATGGGAATTGTAAGGAAAGTTTCTTAAGTTGATGCTGGATCTAGAGAAGAAACGCCAGGCCGGAAAAGCTGGGGGAAAAGTAAAATCCTATCTCCCAGCACCAAGAAGCCAGTAAAGCAGGGATTTTGTTTTGTTTGTTTTTCTAGTGGGGTGCAGGGAGAAATGGAATTGGGAAGAAACACTGAAAAGACTACAGCTAAAGAAAATTTTCTAATGAATCTTGTCCAGTGCACTTAAGTGCATAGATTGTTTTAAATACAATTTTCTCAACAACCGATATAAACTTTATAAACGTTCTTTGTACACACATAACATTTACTTTTTAAAAGTTCTTAAAAGTAGCAAAATATAACCAGGAAAAAAGCTAAAATCAAGAGTTGAGTTTGTAGCACAATGTGAACAACTTTTAATACATTCAAAATTAGGTTCATTACATTTAAAGTTTTGCTCATTGAAAACAAACAAACAAACAAACAAAAACCCAGACCTCTGAGCAGTCTGTAAGGCACTTATTACTACAGATCATGTCACAACCTCAGCTTACTATAGTCACCACATCCTTGACAACACCCTTAGCGCCAGCAAAAATCTGCTGGAAGACCTTCACCAAGTGAACATTTTCAATCATTGAGAGAAACTATATACTAATTGAAATCTGCAAGCATGGACACTCACGTTTCAGCGATGGTTCTAAAACACCTTGATTAGTAGATTATCAATTTAGAACTAGATCTTATTATTAGAGTGCATTGTTTGTTCTGGTTTTATTTTGTTTTCACTTCTACCTTTTTGCGTACTTGTATTTCTAACAATAACTGATTAAAGGCATAGTGTTCTGACACTTTAAAAAATGCACAAATAAAAATGAGATCAACAATATTTTGATATGATGAAATAACTAACATTCAACAGGATTCAGTTTCATTGCTACTTGTTTCTCAATAAAATTAATTTTTAAAAAAAACAGATTTTTAGAGCCAGCCAAATAGCTCAGCAGATTAAAGTACCTGCAAGCAGGCACAGGGCTCAGGGGTTCGATCCTAGGCCTGCCATGCCGGCCCCACCTCCAGGGTGCACTGAGGCCACTGAGGCAGCAACTGAGACTTGGTGTGGTGGCATGTGCCTGTAATCCCAGCACTTGGGAGGCTGTAAAAAGGAGAATCACCACAAGTCTGATCTAGTTGTGAGACCCTGAACACCCTGTAGACCCTTCCCTAAAAATACAGAAAAAAAAAGATTTCTAGCTTAATTACATGTACCAAAGGAACATCTTATCAATGATTTATATTCTTTAAAATTTATTGAGATTTGCTTTATAGACCAGTGTATGTCATATTTTAAAATATTCTAGGGTGCTTAAAACATGTATTTTAAATTTATGTGCAATGTTCTGTATATGTTCAATAAATTTAGCTTATTGATTTAAAAAGAAAAGAAAATTAAACCTCTAAACCACAAATGGTAAGAGAAAATATAAATTATTAAAGTCTTGATTTAACTATTATCTGTATAAATGATATAAAATAACCAAATAATATAACTGTTAATAAACCACATGCATATGACCCTCAGATCTGGGGTGATCAGATATTATATAAAATACTATTTCTAAATTTAGAAAAATATGAAAAAATAAATATGCTAAGACAGACCATGCACATGACACAGGATAATTTATCTGACTTTTCGGTTATTTCTCCTCAACACAATTTTTTATAAAATGTATGTATTTCTTTAGTCCTGAAATTATTGAGTTATGCAAGTGCCCTCCTGTTCTGTTCTGTTCTGTTCTGTTCTGTTCTGTTCTGTTCTGTTCTGTTTTCCATATCATACATTTAACTTAGAATTACATGCCTAAAATTTTGCACACAGAAAGGAAGGACAGAAAGATCTGGGGACCTTGTCACTTAAAGAATTGCCACTTAAAAGTCCTGAAAAGGTGGATCAAAGGTGGGAAAGATGTGGTACTTTCATCTTATTTTATTTTCTCCCACTCCTTTTAAGCTATGGTCTACAGAATAGAGGTTTTTTTTTTTTTCTATAGAAGTTATCTAGAAGTAGATTTTGTTTTCTTCTGCTACTGTCTGTGCTGAAAACCTCACAGAGGATTCCTAGTAATACACTCTGCAGGAATGATGATTTTTCATCAAATATACTGCCGAAGTCCTTCTTCAGTGAAATGGCAGGTTGAACCTGACCTCGGAGTCCTTTCAAATTGTTTGATTCTATTCTAGAATTAGATAACATAAAGTAACGCAAACTATTGGGTCAGAAGATATAGTTCCCAAGTTAGCCTTGAGTATCGACAGAAAGTTATTTTTATGTTGCTGCTTTACCTTAAATGGCAACAGACAGAAAAGAAAATGGACTTCCACGGACCACTGCAGATAGAACAGCCGTGAATTCCCCGATTGGAGGAACGCAAGTCATTTGTTATCACATCACTGTTCTGAGACAGAGTTAGCAGGTACCTTGAACCTGCGAAGGGTGGTGGCAAATGCCCAGCCCCCCAACGATAATCTCTGCAGTCATTTTGTTCAGGAAGCCAGTGCCTACCATCCCATAATCAAAACGAACAGCTGTTATGGCCAGAGTAAAGATGGACTTACAGAAGAGAGGAAAGAGATAATTCCCTCAAATTGACAAATCTAAGCTGAAAGAAAGGCTTGCCAGCGAATTACTCTTCCAGAGTGGATGCCAAACAAATCGGATCGCATTCATCTCTCTGAATCGATTTGCTGTTCTTTCTTCTTCTGTGTATTCCCTCTACCTTGTCTTAGCAAATTGAATTTAAAACAAAAAGGTAAGATATGATTTTGGCACCAGTCTCTGTGAAGTTGTGGAAAGGGGCTTCTTGAGAAGGGTGCGTGCTGTCCCAGCAGCCTGCAGTCATTTCGATGTGAGCAAGGGGTCAACTCTCACCAGCGGTGGCAGATGTCGGTGTGATCTGCGCCGACGGCTCGTTGTCTGCACACTAAGTTCCCATTAAGAGAAACACTCTAAGTGCACCTTTCTTAGAGGATTACGTTCATTTAAATTTTTCTCTTGGCTTGTTTCCATGAGACTTGGGATTGTTACAAAGATGTGTCATGGAAATTTTTTCCTTCCAGCAGGTGCCATCATTAAGTTGGATAAGGATTTCTCGATTTAAGGAAAGATTGGATCATGGCACACCGTCGAGTCTCGTTACCAGAGTCTGTAAACAATCGGCTTCCTGTATTATTAACCATCAAGAGGAGCTTTTTCCTTCTGTGTAAATGAAGATAAACCCGAGAAGAAAGCTTTGTGCTTCTAGCCAGACTGTAAGTGTCACGCTTTACCCTTCGCAAAATGCAACTGAAATAAACCTTAAAAGAACCTCTGCAGCATAAACAAGGAGAGCCAGAAAATTAAAATATTGTGGTTTGGCAACACATGGGCCTTAACGAGAGCGTGAACTGCATGCCTGATCACTTACTAGTCCGTGTCCCCTGATTCTGCTCTCTGACCTCTTCTGGAAATAAATGCTTCTCTCTGCTCCTTCAGTTTTCCATATGACACGAACATCGAGAGAGCTGGAAAAATTAAAAATAATTAATGTGGTAAGAGGGAAAATGGAAGCATCTCATTAGACATCACGTATTTGGAGCAACAAACTTTTTATACTTTCTCTGTCTAAAACTGCACTAAACGTATAAAAATCAAGATGAAATAATATGGTCAGGTCAAAAGTTTAAGGAGTATTTCACAGTGCCTTTCTTTTTTCCAAAGAAAATTATTTCTATTGGTATATTTTACGTTTTTATGATGATCACATTCCTCATAGGGAATTTGTACCTGTGCATGATATCACTTTATTCTTTTTCTCATTCCTCCCTACCTTGTCTTCAACTCTGCTTCCCTTCCTCATTTATAAAAGCTTTATTTCCATTTTTCCCTTCTCTTGTTTTCTTTTCCCTCCTCTAGCCCATTCCTCCTTCCCATTTCCTCCTATTTTACAGTATCTATTATATATTTTTATCTTTATTTACATTTTTGGTTCTTTATTCCAGAGAAACAATGTGGTACTTATGTGTGTGTCCAATTTATTTCATCTAAGAGTATAGTTTCTTTTTTTATTTTATAGCTCATATAATTTTCAAATACAATTTTAGTTTGAGGCAACAATGACTTGTTTTTAGTTCCCATTCTTTCAGTGACTCTCAAATTATGATTTTAATTTTCCTCCAAACATTTTCAAATGTATTCAAGTAACAACAAAAATTAGGGGTGTGTAGTGGCACATGCCTGTAATCCCAGCACTCGGAGAGACTGGGGCAGGAGGATCCCTGAATTCTAGCCCAGCATGGGTTACACAGTGAATTAAAGGCCAGTCTGAACCATATAGTGAAACCTTGTCTCAAAACACAAAACAAAGCAAAAACAAAAATTGAGGTTTCTCTTTTATTTTTTTTCTAAAAGTATAGTTTCAAGGCACATCCATTTAGCTAGAAAGTTTCAATATCATCCTTCTTTATGACTGAGTAGTACTCCATTGTATTAAAAAAAATTTTTTAGTCCACTCATGAGTTGGTGGGCATTTAAACCATTTCCAATATTTAACTATTATAAACTGTTCCACTATAAACATGGGTATATCATGTATTGCTGGCCTATGTTGCTTTTAATTCTTTCAGGAATTCCTTTTGGAATAGTTGGGTCAAATGGGATGTCCAATTCCAGACTTCTTAGTGATGTTTCCTTTTGCCTTGTTTGGGATGAACCAACCTCAGGGAAGCTACTACTGTAGTTACTCTGAGGGCAACCCAAAGTAGCCTTGGAGTCTGACACAAGGAAGAGGGGGATTCTTAATGTGTCTATTTTAAAATATGACAATAAGGCTGAGTCAGGAGGATCACTACAAGCCCAAATTGTGTAGTGAGACCCTGTATCAAAAAAAAGAAAAAAGAAAATAAAGCATGACAATAAAGAAATAATAGATGAGCACTGAGTAAGTGTTTTGTGGTAACTTCTTCTAGTCTCATCTTTCCTTACCTTAAAGAGAGGAGGTATCTGAAATCTCGGAGGCTACTTTTATGGAAAAACTCATGATTCCCTTTTTTAGCCCTAAGTCAAGTTGAGAGTTGAAAGATAAATCTTGGGATCACCTGGGGCACAACTTGATTTAGATGTGGAAAGTGAGATCTGCCCCCACAAAGTTTGCCACTCTTCTTGATTTACACAAATGAGTTAAATCAGTACTCTAGAGGAAGTATTTCAAATTTAATTTCAGTTAGTTGTCTTTACTGAGCAAACTGCATTCACTGGCAATTACTTAAGTACAAATGTGACCAAAAGAAGCTAAAACCAAGCTTATCTTTCCTACTGAGTTTATCCTTTAAAGCAAGAAATATTCTGCAAAGGACTTAGGTTACTCAGTCAAAGCTGTTTTATAAAACATGAAAGTGAAAAAGTGAAGCACCTACCATCCAATTCCAGCAGATGATATCTTTTTAACTTGCATTCTGCAGTTCAGAAAGCTTCGCCCTGCTACACTGATGCCTTTACTAAATGCTTAAGGGCAAATGAATATATTGTTCAAAACGACTCCTTAGAAAAGGTCTTAATCAGGAAAGATCAACTTATTTTTAAGCATTTATATTATCCAGCTCTTATCAAGTTCTCTGCTGAAGTCATTAATAAATATTTTTCACTATCGTTACATAGGGTATGAATTAGGAAGCTGATTTCTTATTTAAAATTTTTTGCGATTAAGAGCCCAAGGCTGATGGTGAAGAGGTTCCAATCTGATACTAATTAGCTATGTGACTTTAAGTAAATTATTTAATGGCTATGTGCCTTGATTTCCTCATCTATAAAATGAACCATAGCAATACCCACCTGACTGTTCTTAAGCATTAAAGCCATGCTGAATGGGAAGCAGCTTGGTAGAGCTCACAACACTGATTGTACAATGGTGGTGGTGGTGGTAGTGTTAATAATAATAATCAATATAAAGTGAGTGTGTGTGTGCATGTGTGTGTGTGTTCTGTGATCAGCAAGACTACCCGATCTCAAAATGCTGCCCATTTTTTAGCGCGGTAACAGAGTCCATTTGCCTCACAAGGAGGGTTCATATAGGTTCGCTTCCTGCTAGACGCTTTCTCTCCCTAGTTGTGTAGGGCTACGCACATTTTGTCAACTATTACATTTCCATAATCGCTGAGTTGTAGCTCCCCATCCACACCACCTCACCCCAAACAGAGATGTGAGCTGGTCTCTTAGAGTAGCCTAAGGAAAACCCACAAGTACAATCAAGATTGCCATGGATACACTCAAACATATTACACTACTCTCCCGGGCAAGCAATCACACAGGATTGAAGAATGATTAACCTTCTCTGCTTACTGACTCCCTCCACAAAGGGTGCTGAGGTAAGAGATGACATAAAGGCAGTGTTAGTCTGCACAGTATTCTTAACTGGGCTTTGTAAAGAGGCTGAGTCACCTATTTGTATTTGCCAAAATGACTAAAATTACAAACAAAAGTATTAGCCACTTAGGAGTTAGCACTGCTTGTAGGACTAAAAGCTCTAGAAAACAGGAAGTGTGACGTGAAACAGCTGATGAGGAAAAAGAATTTTAGTCACAAGTCTACAGGTTAAGGGCAAAGAAAAAATGGATTGAGCTTTGATCTCGAAAATAAAATTTTCCATCTCCCTCCCCTTTAATTTTGTACTTACATCATGGGCCAATGCCTGTTCACCCAGTGTCTTCACGGCATCATTGGGTATGAAGCAGACTTGCTGGATAGGTGGAACGGTGTTACAATAAAAACAGGACTCTTTTCCACAAATCACTCATGAGATCCTGATCTAATCTGCCCAAACAATTTACCTCTTTGCCTTTCTTCACAAACAAACTCAACTTCCAAATTCAAAACTGATGTGAGCAGGCTGCCTTTTCTCCCATGCTCCCCAGACAACAGGCAGCCGCCGGCAGTGATGGACAGCTCTCAAACTCAGCATGTCTACAAGTTGGTTCGGTTCCACTGTAGCCTGTAAATTTCCATCATTATGGAAGATAAAAGTGCTCTGTTAAGGCTTCTGCCTCATTACTGGGGACTTGGAAACTAAGAGGCCATATGTTATGATTTTAATCTTAAATGTCCCTCACAGGCCCATATGTTAAAGGCATAGTCGCCAGCCTGGCCCTGCTGGGAGACTGTTGAACTTTCGGGAGGTGGAGCCAACCAGGAGGTGACCGGATCACTGGAGATCTGTCTGTGAAGAGGATGTTGGACCCAGGCCCCTTCCTCTTGCTGGCCCATGAAAGGGTTGGCTTGGTTCTACTCAGCCTCCCACCATGACTTCCTACCTCACACAGGCCCCAAAGCAGCAGAGCCAACCAAACAGAATCTGAAATACCTCAACTGGAAACCAAAATAAATCCTTTATATAAGTGGTTTATGTCAGGTAGCTATTATAGCAATAGAAAGCTGATGAACACACTGCTTTCTTGTGAATTCTGCTTTGACATACAATAAAAAGAAGTTTAGCCATTCTCCCGAGAGCCCTTAGTGCTTCCATAAGTAATATTCTAAGATCTTTAGGACCTGAGCCATTTGTAAATGCTGCCACAGTAGGGTACCCATTGCAAATCACAGTAATACCTCTGGAGCAAGGCAGTCTTTTTGGTTTCCTACACATGGGGAAAAAAAGAAAACCCTCATATATTTTCTCCAAATTTCACTGGCTTGGATTTGCACTAACCTACACATTTAAAGAAGCAGACTATCGTCTATCTAAACAGTGAGCTCTCCACTTTAATTTATTAATTTTTAATTCCATGTCAAATATTTATTTTCCTGGTTTGCCTTTTTTCCATCCCAATCTGCAACTCTCAGCTCTGTTATAGCAAAAAATTACTTGCATGCCCACCATTTCTTTCCTAAACTTACTACTTCCTAAAACTAAAAACTCGTGAATTAAAAACTCATCAACAATTGATAATCAATGTAAATCTTACTTGGCAATTCCTCTAAATGATTTTCCTTCATAAATTCAATGAATTTTGAGTGTTAGTCACACTGGAAAATGAATATAAATATGTATGTAGAGGCTTAACTTATAAACGGAGGCTTATGCTTCTACCAGTTCTAAATTTTCTTACAGATAATTAACTGTATCATTGACTCATTAAGTAAATGTACTGCACCAACTAATACTACTCACTAAAGGAACTAAAATGGTTCAAGGATATGAACTTCATCATATCAAAAGAGCATGTGGTATTGGTTAAATTAAAATTTTGATGGAGGAGAGAATTTTTTTAAATGTGTTAAAAGCAAAGAACTTATATATGCTATTCTAGCCTCTGGTTACAAATTACTTTATAAAACCACTAAATAAAATAGATTAAACATTTCATATTAGTTTGCAAAATAGTTCAAGCTCATCTGCAGAGAAGTGAACAGACAAAAGTTTTTTAAATCAGTTTTATATAAATAAAGAGTAATGGCCATTAATCATCATGCATGAGAAATTTTGTCTGTCTAATTGAATAGAAATGACTCACCCTCTTGTGCTTTTAAATGTGTTATTTCTAGTCTATTGAGTAAATTTTGAACAAATAATTATGATTGTAACAGTCATACTAAACATAATAGTAAACATTCCTCTTTGCTTATTTTCACGTAATGATTATATTGCTCTTTCTGAGCAAAAACTGTGAAAGACCCTGGTTCACTAGTCCCTTAACCCTGACTGACCTTACAGAATTTTTTAAAATTCTGTTAAAGAAGACAATTGAAAATTCACATTTTGGGGCTAGGAAACTCTTCTCCCTATATACACTCTTTTTTATCTTGACCATAAATGTTTCAGGAGCAATATTTCTTGTACAGTATCAGTCTTCTTCCAAACTATAATATACATGTACAGCACTAACCACAGTGTTGCCCGTGCAGTGTTCGCCCTTGGTCCTCACTCTTAATGTAAATTTAAATCCTTGGACAGTGCTGAAACTGTACCCATCTCCCTGCCTTTTTTGTTATTAGGATACTTCTTTCCAAATCTAATATTTTCAAACTATCTGAAACCTTCTGTATAATATGTTTTTAATAACTGTACAGAAGTGAGCTTTTTAAAAAAATTCCACTTCCTTAGTGGCAGTATTACATCCATTTACATTTTGTTGTAAGTTTAATAGCTGTTTATTTGATCCTCTCACCTGGGTGACACAAACACTTCTGACTCCAATAATTGCTTGTCAGGATTAAATGCTATTGCTTTAATGTATTTTCATTTGTGTGTGTGTGTGTGTGTGTGTGTGTGTGTACACTACATGGTGCAATAAATATGATGATGTCAACATTAGTATTATTTATTAGTATTATTTATATTTGTTTAGAGAAGCCCATGAATGTACAGTGTGCTTTGCTCTACATGTCTACCTACACCTCTTCAGAGCTTCCTAAAATAATTTTCCTTCTCCCTATAAAACACTTTTTAATGTTATTTGAAAATATCTTTATTTCAGTTTCATTTTTGATGAACATTTTTACTGAATATATAATTCTTTTATGCCATTCTAAGAAGTTCTTCTTCTTCTTCTTCTTCTTCTTCTTCTTCTTCTTCTTCTTCTTCTTCTTCTTCTT
>NDGN011501153.1:553-18352 GCA_002564285.1 Tympanoctomys barrerae
TGTGTGTGTGTGTGTGTGTGTGTGTGTCTGTCTGTCTGTCTGTCTGTCTGTCTCTCTCTCTCTTCTTTGATCCCTCTCTCTCCTTTCTCCTGCTCCTCCTACTCTGCCTTTCTGTCTTTATTTTTTTTTCTTTCTGTGATGCCATGGATCCAACCCATGACTTCACATACTAATAGAGCACTCTACAGTTATAAACAAACTGGAAAGCTCAGGCCTAAACAAAGCAGAATATATTATTTTTTAATACAAAGCTAAGGAAGGTGGCAAGGCAGGATTATGCAGCACTTTCCTGACACTTCCCATTATATCTCTATTCTTCATCCTCATTAGCACCTACTATTTTGTTGTTCAAACATTTTAGGCTCAAACACAGATATTACAAAGGAGTAAAGGAGAGAGCAAGAAGGTTCAAGTTCTGCATATAGCTTCCTGGATGTCACTATGGCACATGTTCCTTCATACTTTTAGTAGAGAGAAGGGAATGCAGTTTTAGCTTGAACAGCTTTAATAGAAGAGGTAGATTGTGGAGAATTGCTTTTCAGTACATTTGGTTCAAGATTTTGCAAAACCCTCCTACCCTCCCAGAAGTACACACACACACACACACACACACACACACACGCACACACACACACACACTCACTCACTGGTAATCTCAGACACGTACTACCTGCACATCTGAATGTGGCTGTCTCTTATGCACCTTCCACGTAACCCATCCCATGGGAACAAAGTCTATCAGGTCTGATTTCCATCCTTCAATTCTAACATCTCTTGTATTAGATTTTCAGTATGTCCTGTCCACCACTCAGGCTTGGTACAACAGTTGATATTTTCTACTCTCTAAGCCCTATCTTTTGTCTTATCAGTCCTACCCCTACAAATTCTGTTTGCCACTGTCCATGTCCATTGTCAATTTCATTCTGGACAGGATTTTGTCTGCTACAAAGGTTCTGTTTCCAGTCTATTTTCCTATTAAAGTTTTATGTATATTATAATCATAGTAATCATTTTATGGTAAAAATATTATTTTGGATGTCTGTGTGTATGTGTGTTTCTCTTTGATAATCATACCAGCAAGAGGAAGTATTCTCATGATAACAGAAGGGTGAGCATACCTTGTGTAGATTGCAACTTTGTGTTCAAAGTCCTATATCTGTAGTGGGCAGGGATAGTGGTCAAAAGTGAAAAATAAGATTTGCTGAAAAAAAATATATATTCAGCAAATATATATCACATATATATATATATTATACATATAGAGATAGACAGAAACAGAGAGACATATAGACAGAGAGAGACAGAGAGAGAAAGTCAGAGAGAGAGAAGAGAGAGAGAGAGAGAGAAGAGAGAGAGAGAGAGAGATATTCAGGCCATAGATTCCTTCCCTGTGGATCCTATGTTTTTGGAGTTACTATGTATCATTACCCTACATGATCTCATAAATTAATCAGTAGTCAAATTTTAGTCCTCTGCTGTCTCTATTTTGTCCTCAGTTGTCTGAAACTTAGAGAAATGAGTGATCATTTCTAAACTTACAAATTTTTCTACTCTGAAATCAGTGTCTAATGGTAGACGTGGTACTAACTTCTTCCAATATTGCTCAAAACCTATACTTTATCCTCTGCGTCTTCTGTCACTTATGATTGCTAAGCTTCATAATTCTTTTTGTTCCAGAAGCAACCTATATGTCCATAAATGGATGAATGGATAAATAAAATATGTAATTTATATAAAATAGAGTGCTGCTCTGTCATGAAGAAGGAGAAGCTTACATAATTTATAGGGACATAGATGTACCTTTAGACTATAATCTTACACAAAATAAATCAGACACACAAGCTTAATTATTGCATGATTTCTTTTAAATGAAAAACCCAAAATATAAAGTGCAAGCTCAAATGACAATAGAAAAAAATGTAAAGAACTCTCTTGCAAAAGGGACAAAGATACGTGTGAGGGGAGGGAATTTATAAAGAAGAATTAAAATGCGCTATGTACAGTTACCAACTTGTCATGATGAATACAATAATTATGTACTATAAAGATGTTCTAATAAAATATATATGAAGAATGAATAAGTAAGTCTTTGTCTGGTCATTCAGATGGCGTTAATTGGCCCAATACCTACTCAGAGTCCTAGATTGCAAACTAGGTATGAGTAATATATTTTGGTGAGTTCTTTGCTTTCCGTCTTTTATTGTACTTATTCTTATTCTTTGTATGGCCAAAATCTCTATCAAATGGCTTCAAGTTTTGCTTTCTCAGCACCAGAACCTTTAACCGAATGTTTTCTCTCTGGCCTGGTCTGTGGCTGCAGGCTCCCCGGGGCTTTCTCTGAGCAGGGGCTACTCACTCTATTTCTCTGTAGTGTAGCTGTCATCTTCTCTTCCAGAGTTATAACAACATAATAGAGCAGTTTTACTTGTCCTACATGAGGGAGGTCCAAACACTGTGACACGTAAATTACTCTTTAAAATGGCCTTATCCAGTTTTCTAGAATTATCTATCAGCTCTCTGGAGAAGGAGTTGGAATTAATCTGTATGAGAGGAGGACGGTACAGAAATATTTCAAGTCGAAGGAGCAATCTAGGTGTGTGTCTCATGGACGATGTGGAAATATGAATGGAAAAAGAAGAGGGTGGATGGGTGTAAGTGATCCAAGAACATAATCCTTCCTCTTTCCTCAGAAAGAGGAAATAATGCGTCAGCCGACACCCATATGCTTTCCAAAGGAGCGGTGTGAGTGTGCACTGCAGCACATGCACAATTCAATCACAGCCGCTGGTCTGCTGTTCTGTTTACTCCTAGCTTACATGCCTCATGGAGGTAGGATCATATCTCTTATTAATTTATCCCCACAACCTCGAACATTGCCTCTATCCTGTAGGGTACTGAGAATATTTGTTAAATGGATGGATGAATGCATTTTCCTATCAAGAGAATAATCCAATTATGTCATTTTTCTGTGCAAAATTTGTTATAATATGGGACCTTGGAAAGCAAAACCCGAGGCGAGAAATAATCTGCTAAATCATCTTAAGGAATGTTGGTATAGATCGGGGGAAGAAGAGAAAAACAAAGCCAACTGAAATTTAAAAAGGAGAGCATGAAAGCTGGTAAACACTTGGTACTGAGAGCAGCTGACTATTTCCTTACTGGATGATGGAGGCTGCACAAGACAGGCACAGTCCTACTTCTTCCAGGGGAGAAATTTATATTCCACCTTCTTTTTTTATATCAATCAAAATTGTCCTTAGGAATATTCTTGGATGGAAGCTCAGAGACCATTCCACAATGTATAGGATTCTATACTAACTTCTTTCTTTTTAGTGGTACCTTTATATGCACATGTTGAAGAGTCCAGGGAGCCTGGAAGAATCGCCCACTCTGAATGCTTGTCAACTTAGAATCTCTGTCTACCTTCTCCAGGGCGTGGGAAAGCCTGCAATACTCTGCATGAACAATCCAGAGAATTCCTCTAATTCTTGTACAGATCACTTGCTGTAATTTTCCCCTCCATGACATGTCCCTAACACTGGAGTTTGCACCTTCAAAATTGAGAATTGGCTGAGAAGCAGCTGCTGGTTGGGTGGGTGAACCAATGTAGAATGTGTGACTTGGGTGCTTGTAAAGGTTCTAAGGGGCCCACTCATGGTGTAGGGTGGGCCAAGGATAGAACAAGAGGACTCAGCAGGTCAGGAGAAGTCTCTCGTACTCTCAGCTATAGTGGATCAAATATTCAGTTATCCAGAAATCATTTGATAATTTTGACTTTTAAAAGACAGAGCTACTTTTCTTTTGTTTCCATGTGGCCTGTGTTGTGTGCCTGTCACAGTGTGGTGTAACTGATGGTGACTTGTAGGACTAATAAGTAAAATATATGGAATTCCCTTGATGTCTTTGTCTTGAATCATTTGCTCTTAGTAATGCCAATTGTCATAGGAGACACGTGGCCCCAGAGGGACATCTTGATGGTGAGGAACTCAGTCCTTTTGCCAAAAATCAGCAAGGAAGTGATATATTCTGTGACTAGTCATAGGTGGAACCATCTTAGAAGAGTTCCTCTCATCCCAGTGAAGCTTTCAGGTGATTGTACCTATAACAGACACCTTGACTGTGACCTCATGAGGGACTCTAAGCCACAGTTCTGCCACTGAACTGAATTTGGATCTGTCATTTGTAAGACAAGGGCTTTTTTTCTTTTGAAATTTGTAACATCTTATGGGGTAATTTGTCAGAATGTAATAGATAACTGATACATATATGAAACTGCAATGTGACTGAAATGTTTAATTTATAATTGATCTTTTAGATCATTATCAAAGTAGGATGATGAAACATTTTATTTAAGAGCATAGACTAGGTTTCAGTGATTAGTTTTATCATATTTACGTGTATGAAATGGCCATCTGTTGTTACTCCTGTCCTTTAGGGATGGACCTAAATGTTTTCATACTCCTGGGCTGCAAGAGCAAAGCACCAGAAAGTCCCCCAAGTCTTCATTGCCTTAGAAAGCCAGAAGCATTCTATAGGGCTGGACACTAGGCATCTAAAGCTATTCCAAACCCATGAAGAATTCATCTCTGTAGCAAAATTTACACTGGAAAAATGTTGTCACAGTGCCAGTCCAAACGAATCCCTAACAATGCATAGAAAGGCACATTACAGAAATCCTTTGAGTAGTTCTCCATCATCCTCAATGTAAAGTTCTGGCTTTTTAAGATCTAATGCCTCACTCATGTCAGTTTTCATCTGATGAGCCATCTACACCAGGCTGCGTGCTTCAAAGAGACTGAGCTACTTTTAAGTAGCTCAAATAGACACACTTTTCTTCTCCCTTTTTATATCTTTACTTGCATACTCTATCTTTCACTCTTCTGACTTAGTCCACTTCTCTCATGAACCCTTCCAGAAGCCTTGTGATAGATACCTAACTCTTTGTAGTGTTCCCTTCCATTATCCCCAAGTCCATTGCATTTACCTATTATTTTTGCATTAGAGCTACCTGTATGATAACTTGTCTGTCTGTACTTACCATCAAAGAGACTGGAATCCCTTTAAGGGTGAAGTATACATTACTTGTACCAGGTTGTAATATTTTAGTGAGTCTTTAAAATGATTCAATAAAAAGATTTGGAATGTTAGAACTCAGAGGAAAAATATTTTCTTTTTTTAAGGCACTGTGTAAAAAGTTAAACAAAAGTAAAATATAATCAAATAGTAATAGCCACATACCTTATTAATGTATAGTGGTATTTTAGAAAGAACATGTTTCAGAGATACTAGAAATACTTTAAACTGTTGTAGCAATCACTACCTTAGCTACATTACATGATGTAAATCAAGGGTGACGTTAAATCTTGTCTAAGTGGTCAGAACAAGAGAGATATCTCCTTAACAGTGCATATTTCTTTCTCTGGTTTTTACTCCCTTTACACTTTTGGTTGGTGAATAGTCTTAGTGACAATAAAATCAAACGTCATTTTATTTTCGTATTTTAAAAATAATCTTCCTAGCAAAGCATAAAATCTGTAAGTAAATGCCCAATGGCTTACACCCTTATTTGCAATGGAAAGCAAGAGAATGTTGGAATGATAATCCATTAGAGCAGAATTAATTTTTTATCCTTAGTATAAATATTTTTAAGTATCTCAAAATAATACAATAGTGAATGCTAATCTTGGTTTTGTGATTCCTGAGATGTCTTAAAGACATCTTTGTGCTAAAACCAATATACCATGTATAAATTATTGTAACTGTCCTACTAACCTGTTTTGAAACTGTTTCATTGCTTTTTTTCTCATTAAAATGAATAAAACATTCTTAAAAATATGAAATTCCATGATTGTTATAATAGATATTTTTAATGGGTGATTTAATGAAAAAATCAATGATAAAGTTCAATCTCAAATATTTAGGGAAAAATGATGTCAAAAAAATTGTTCTTCACCAAGCCCCCAAATATGGGGTTTAAGTGCTAACATCCAAAAGCAATATGCTATTCAACTGTGCCTCTTTTCCTGTAGCCAAATAAACATATACCTCATTTTTATGAAGGAATTTCACACAAAACTCTTCAAATCCGACCTTATGGACACCACGAGTTCTGTGAGCCTGAGGATTTCACCCTTTTCTCTAGTGACAATGTCAGTGACCACCTCACATAATAAGCTCCCTGTGCAGGAGAAACGGAGGCAGCATGCCATGCTTACCTCCATTGTGTTCCTCGCATAATCATTGCTGAGTTGCAAACTGGAAACCATCCTCTTCAGCTCTAAAATTATTAAATCTCAGATTATTTTTGCACGATCAAAGGAATTTATTCCATGAATGCAAGGGTGTTTCAATATTTGCATAACTACTAATATATTCAAAGAGGAAAGGCATATAATTATTTCCATGATTTTTTTACATCAGTTATTAAATATCAGATTTGAATGTATGTTTCTGAATGATCACGTGCCCCGTTTCTAGTCTCCCTGGTCACGCAACTAGCATGCAACTGCTTTTCTCTGGATTCCAGCAGGTGAGATTTGTTGAGGATGCTGTATCTCGCTCTTTCATATTTTCTGTGGCTACTCTTATGTAAATGCCATTAACCTTTCCTAGTAGTATGACCAAGGCTTCCTATGACATTATTATTTTATTGTTCTTTTCCTTCTGTCCCACTTGCTTTTTACTTGTTAGGGGACAAAAATGCCAACATGAAGAAAGGCAAGGCTTATTTAGCTCACAGTGGAGATTTCAGTCCATATTCTGCTGCCTGCAAGGCAGAGGACAGCAGTTCATGGTGGCAGAAAACATTGAAGAGCAGAGGAGGAGCAGCGGCGGGGTGCAGCAAGCCTTTCTCTCTTTCTTCTACACCAACTGAGAAGATCAGAGCCCTTCCAAGGAAGTGGCGGTGACTGTTGTGAAGATCTGAGCTCCTCCAAAGGGATGCAGCTGCTTCGATCAAGCTCCTCCAAGGAAGTGGCACAGCGAACACGGGAACTTCCCCAAGGAAGCGACGCCTCACAAGACTTCCTCATCCCCTCTATATACCCTTTTGTGCTGAGTCACTCTGGGCTAGGCCATCTCCATGCCTTACAGAGTGGAATCACCAAGTGAATCCGTCTTTTACATCTCAAGTTGATACAAGGTAAGGACCACCACATCTTTTATTGTTTTAAATATGCAAGAAATGATTAACGTATTTAAATTCAATTTTTAACCTATTCATTTTTACAGTATTAGAGATTTAAACATGGCCTTCACATAGAGCTAAATCTTCAGCTCAGTTCATTTATTGTTATTATTTTGATATGAAATGTTGCTAAATTCCCCAGGCTGAGTCTGAACTTGGAACCTTTCTACTTTAGCCTCTGACAATATTGGAATTACATGTGTACGCTGTCATGCCAAGCTAAATATATTTCATTATTACTCAGGCATAACTGGTTTTATTCCACTTATCAGAAATTGTTAGTAACCCATTTCAAAGAAAACTCAATGAAAGACAGCTTTAACTTATTTTAATAAGAAACAAACAAATAGGGCCAAGGAGACAGTTCAGTGGTCTAACCACCGGCCTGGCAAATGCAAGGACCCTGGTTCATCCCCAGTGCTGCATGCCATGCAGCTGTGCTGGCCACCAAAACTGAGTGTGGTAGTGCACCCCTGTAATCCCAGCTCTGGGGGGGACCTGAGACATAAGGATCATTAGGAGTCCAAGCTGCATAGTGAGACTCTGTACCAAATAAATAAATAGATTTACAAAAAGAAATAGAAAAATCCAGACATAAAAATACTCATACAAATTCGATTATAATAAAATCATTAAAATAATGTTTAAGAAACAAGATGTCAGAAGAGCTTTCATTCTTAGTAAATGGCAGAAGTAGATAAAGCAATGGAATCCAGCAAAGTGACTAATACAGTTGCTGTGACTTCCACATGCTCATTTATTATATGAGAGTTTTAAATCCATTTTGATTTCCAAAGAGAGGAATCATTAAATGATGCTTTAACGATTCTTGCATCCTAGGAAGGGAAAGGAGGGAGATTCTCAAATGCCAGCCCAAGCAGGCATAAGCGATGTTATTCTTTGTACTAATATGAATCACATTCTTTTATGCTGTCAGCATTATTCCCGTAAATAATCAATGTAAATCATTCTCTCGCTGGCACATAACTAAAAGCCTGCTACCAACAGACAATGTTACTGTATGTACAAATAGAGAAATACATGTTCTTCAAGGAATTAGCGATCTTCTTCCCCTAAGAGAGTCCTGATCTGATTTTAAGTGCACATATATACTTGCTGTGAGCAATGGCATTCTAATGTATAGTATAATAAAGAATTGCTTGTGTTAACTTGAAGCAGGTGCAATGAATTTACGATCATTTGAATTACCTCATCCTGAATGTATGCATTTAGCAAAAGTACGAGTGTAGTTCAGTACAGGAAATGTGTATTTTCTTAAAATCTCTGAAGTATTCAGATGACTGATTTGGGTTCGTTAAGAGAAATTAGGGTGACTAGACAGCCAATTTTGAGAACCTGTTTCACCTCTTTGGAGGTGAGCAGACTACCCTCCTTTTCTCTGCCACTTCGCTATACTACTAAGAGTGATTTTCTATGATGCAGCACAGTTTCTTTTAAAATGACAGGCTGGAAAATCACTAGAGGTCTTGGGCTGAGAAAGTCTGGAAGACCTCTTCAGCATGTCCAGTGGAAATACAGATCAGCGACCTAGGGGCAGCCATATTGCTGTGCTTAGTTAAAAAATCTGCCTGCCTCTGTGCATCAGGACATATGCAACTCAGAGGAAATAACTGTAAATACATTTTTTAAAATTAGCTAATTTTTAGAAGGTCCAGACTTTGGTTGCATTATCCTTTATTTGGAAACTACACTTGTATTAATTGTGCTTTCAAAATGAAATAATACCAGGGTATATAAACAAAGCCAAAACATTTATAGCTGTCCATGCATTTGGGATTCCTTTACTCATGGAATGTTCAGGGCCAGTTCCGCTCCTGTGTCTTCTATCTCCTTATTTGCTGCACAACAGTTATATATAGCAACGATTTCTGTTCTTACATAGCTCATATTTTGTTGATTCATGGAATAGTTGAATTTCTTGGTCAAATGTTTTATTGAGTTATTAAAGTTTTGCTTCACTATTGCTTTAAGAACCTTAAATGGATATTCTAGGTTATTTAGTCCACACTCTTGTGGAAATTGAGATCCAATGAGAAAGGATATTTCAAGATCACATATCTAGGAGTGGAAAAATAGAGGACTACAGCCCATGTTTCCTGGTTTCCAAGGATGGAAGGAGCGCGGGATGAGGAGCCTTGAACAGCAGGCTTCAGGATTCAGATTTCTCTTTTCATCTTTCTGTATTTCAGTTCTTCATTTATTTAGTGAGAGTGGGAGCATCTGCTTTGCTTACTTCAAGATGAATCTGTAAAAAATGAAAAGAGAGGACGTACTGACGGTGCTAAGTCAGGGCGAGTGGATGCTCCGTAGGTCTGCCAGGTTCACGTAGAAGAGGAGGTGAAGCTCACATCTGTGGCCTCGCCAGGCTTCTCACTGCCTCGTGAGCTGGCTCGCGCTGGGTGCCATCACCCTAGGAACACTTCTATGGCAGAGTCTGATGATCTAATTAGTACCTCAGTTTTATAAGTGAAATGAATGAACGTATAACTAGTTCTGGGGGGGAGGGGGCATTTCCATTACTTAGGCTCATAGTAACAAATTTAAAAATTTGTCAACTTAGAAAACTCTCACTGTTGTCAACTCTCAGAACACCCATTGTAGGAGTGCTGCCACATTCTGCAAGTAGGCTTCCTGATGAAAGAAGAAATGAAAAGGTTTCAGGTTTTTTTTCTGTTCTTGATTTTGAAAAAGGAATTATAATCCATTGGTTTCCCCACGATGGTGGAGTCAGAGGGAAGGGAGTCAGTTCAATTCTTTGAATATCTGGCCATGTGGCTTCATTTTTGTGAAATACTATGCAACAACATGACACTTCCTGTTGCTGCCTGGTGTTAACTAATAGTACGCAGTAGCTGTCTTGCGGCACATTCACCAACATCCTAGGGAGACAGCATTCTTGTTAGGCGTACTTGAAGCAAAGGAAGTAAAGCTTGGGAAGACTTCCTCTTTAGCTAGATCCGCCATTCGTTGGGGTGTGCACTTGCCTCTCCTGCCGTTCTACATTTCTGTCAATTTTCACACACCTCACCACTCTCCTTCCCACGCAGCCGGCCCTGCCATGGTCTCTGCCTGGGATGCCTCTTATGCACCCTCATGGCTCTGTTCTGTTCTCTTTCCCATCTTGACACCACCACCACCACCTAATCGAGGCTTTCTGGCCTTACAGCTAATGTTTCCACTTGAACCCAAACACACTGTATTTATTTTATTTTAATGCCTCCACCCATTTTATTATTTTTTTCTTAAAGTGCTTCTCTGTACCAAGAATGCTTTTAATTAATTTATTCATTATTTCATTGTGTGCTTGTTCTATTAAACCCTGTGAAGACTTTTATCTGTTTGGTACAGTATTTTCTCACTAATAGGTCCTTCTCAGACACTCTGAAATGTCAATAAATATCTACTCTGTGACAGCATTAAACTACTGTTCAAAAGAATGGCCAGAAAGGGAAGACCATCCAGGTCCTTAAATATCAACTACCCCCTTCACACGATAGCAAAGACCATATTATCGACTTTGCTACTGGGATCTTCTTAGGTGATTGAGTATTCATTATGGATTAATTTGCCACCTAATTAGTGCAGTTTTCTTTAACACTCTGAGTCTTCCCCTAAAATCTGGGACTCTACCTCTAAGATCATTGTTTTAGAGGAAATTCTTTGATGAGAAGATAATTTAATGTAGGAAAGTGACATTTAAGTGAAATGATCTCGGGCTGTGGAGATAGCTCAGCCATCTAAGTGCCTGCCCAGGCAAGAGCAAGAACCCGTGCTCCATGCCCGGTACCACACGACACGCTGACTCTGCCGCCGAGCACACTGAGCCTGCAACTGAGCCCTGGTGTGGTGCTGCATGCCTATAATCCAAGTGCTGGGGAGGCTGAAAAGAGGAGGCTCACTAGGAGTCCAAGCTGCATAGTAAGACCCTGTAACAAATACATTAAAAAACCAAAAAGAAATATGTGGATAATCGATTGATAAATGATCTCAAAATACAGTCCCTGTTGCAATTTCTTGGGAAGCTTTGAAAGTGTAATGAATTCACCTTTGGCCTCACATAGCCCGACAGTGATCATTGAGTGCTGGGACGAGATTATGTGCATTCACAGTGCTAGGTGTAGTGATGCGTTTGTCTCCCTGTAACAAGTGGGTAATGGGGAAACCGCTCAGCACCCAGCTACTATTCTTTCAGCTCCTTACACATTTTCATCTCTTCCAACACAGGTTTAAAATTTCTACTCAGCGAAGCTACAACTGACTGGATTTTTAAGATTTTTTTTTTTTACTAGTGCCTGTTTGAAATACAGAAAAATGGTCCTCATCCCATAGAATTGATGCCTACGTATAACCCACCTCAATTCTTTACAGCTCTTTTACTTCCTCACCCTTTCATCCTCCCTACTCCTGAATATTTTTAAGGAACTCGGTACAGCTGCTTCACAGAATAATTTTTTCATTAGCTTCCCCAAATTCCTAGTAGTGCTTCCTTTCCCAGAATCGATCACTTTAAAATTTTAGCGGGTACAGCCTTCTATGGATCCCCAGTTATTAACAACTGGATGACAATAAAAGGAGAAAGAGCTGAGCCCTGAGCATCTGCCTTCAATCCCAATGCTTTAACCTCTGAGTCTGTTTCCTTCTCTGTAACCGAGGATGACGATTCTACTTTGAAGGAAGCTCAAGAGTTGACTTGTGTGAATGTGAAGTTGCTGGCACATGTAGGTCTTTATGTGACAGCTTCAGAAAAAATATCTTCAACTGCACATGAGAATCTACTTGAAAATAATGTCTCCTAGCACATCGCCTGGAAAAGATTGACTGCTTGTTGTTTGGCAATTTGAAGAAAAATGAAAGGAAATAGTAACTTGACTTGTTTGGGCTGTGTTCTCCAGCAGGCAGCAACTGCAAACCAAGTGTCCTTAAAACTGGGCCTAATGTTTATCCTACATAAAAATGAAAAGAAGACAGAGAAAGCTAGAGCTCTGCTTCTGCCACTTGCTGGTCTTGGCCCCACACACCTCTCTCCCACATTTCAGCCTTTGCTATGCGAACCGAGGCACGGCAATAATTCTGGGAACCACCCCGACACAAATCAACATCAGGCTGGCATGCTGTGGCCTCAGATCTTTGCATTTTCTGCTTCTTCTGCCAGGAATCTCCTTCCTCGGGGATCCACTCTCCCTCCAGGTTCAGCTTTTTGGTCAAAAATCCAGACCAGTGAAAAAACATTCATTTTTATCTTGCACTCCTGAATACTTATGGAATACCAAACATTGCTCAGAGATGTATTTTGGTTTTAAATATTCCATTGATTGAAGTTATTGCTTTCTTCAAATAAGATTCTTAATAAGTTTGATATATTTATTACTATTATCTTTGTGACACTAGCAATTTTAATGATGACTTTTAAGGTAACTTTAATTAATATTCATTTCCTCTTATAACCTTAAAGGCCGTTAAATATTTAAACTTTATTTACAAATTTGCTATCTTTAAGTTTAGTTCTCAAAACTGTTTATCTTAGGTAACAAACCCTACCAAGATAATAGCCATTCTTATGTTTACATATTAAACAAACCAATGTTGACTTTTCAATTTTGGTGGGGTTTTTTTTCTTATTTTAAAATTCTCTTCACAATTACTTGTACTACCAAATTCTTGCATTAGCATGTCTGTATAGATTTTGCAATATAAAGTATAGATAGAATGGGTTTTATTTTATTACTTACATATTGCTAAAGTTACTTATAGATCTACTGGCTGTTTAAAGATGACTATGCAATATGGGATACTGATATTGTACCAAAGCATCTTCACAAATATCTTCTCAAGTAAGTTTTGAAGTTCTCTTAGCCTGGAGGCTGGAAATTGAATAAAAATTTTACTTGACATTCTAGAGGTGATGAGATAGAGGAAATTGTGGTCGTGTAGATGCAGCCACTATATGGGGGCAAATTAGCATTCATTTTTTAGTGAGGTTAGTCTTTTTTTTTTGTACTGAGGATTGAACTCAGGATCTTGAGCTTGCCAGGCAAGGGCTTATTCTACTGCGCTATCTCCCCAGCCCATAGTGAGATTAGTCTCTAACCCCATGCAAGTGCTGCAGTGCATAAATGAGCCTTCCGTTTCTTTGTCACTTGCAATATGCAAATACTATTGCTACCTTAGTTCATAGATCAGTGTACATGACACAACCTCATACTCTTCATATGTATCCTTATCTCTCAGGACAACGTAAAGATTATAATGCTTTAAAATGGCATCTGACTGAGCTATAGATTTTTTTTTTTACTCCTGAGTTTTTAATCTCAACTTTTATGTCCATTGACAGGGAGGCCTTTTGTGATCCTTTTTAAGCTATACAGTCTCCTCACCTTTCTATCGCTTTCTCTAGTTTTACTTTTCACAGCACTCTTTACTCCCTGAAATATTGTTTATCAATCTATTTGTTTTATTTCTTTCTTTCCTCTAAAACATAAGTTGTATGAAGCGTAGTGACTTTTATTTCCACTTGTATCCCTGATGATTTGCAGTGTCTAGCACAGGGGAGGTACCCAAAAATAGACGTTGTGAGGAGGCATTAAAAAAAGGAAGTGATCAGATGTGTGCACCACACCTACCTGTGCAGTTACACATTGGTAGAGCGGCCTAGACTGCGTGCCTGCCTTCGCGTGGCCTTGCCCAAGAAGTGACCTTAATAAGCACACTTGGGGGCCAACCAAATAACTCAGCAGATTTAAGAGCCTGCTTGAACAGGTGCAGGGACTGGATTTGGATCCCCAGCATGCAGTGCCTGCCATGTCCCAGGAGCACGCTGAGGTGGCGACTGAGATTGGGCTTGGTGGCACGTGCCTGTAATCCCCGTCTTGGGAGGCTGAAAACATGAGGATTACTATGAGCCTGATCTGTATAGTGAGACCCTGTAGTCCCTATACTAAAATACATTTAAGGAAAAAAACCACACACACACACACACACACACACACACACATTTGGAAGAAAGAAAAAAGTACCTTCAGTTTGCTGTTTTTTTTTTTTTTTTTTTTTTTTTGTATTTAGTACAAGGATTACAGGTTGTTTTGTTTTGTTTTGTGGAACCAGAGATTGAACTCAGACACTTGTGCTTGCCAAGCAAGCACTTATTCTACTGAGCCATCTCCCCAGCCCCACTACAGGGTCTTACTGTACAGATCAGACTTGCCTCAGTCTCAGTTGCCATCTCAGTGCACCCTGGGGATGGGGCCAGCACGGCAGGCTGCGGGTCAAATCCTTGGCCCCTGTGTCTGCCTAAGCAGGCGCTTTAGTCCACTGAGCTATCTGGCTGGCCCTGGAGATTCCTTCAAAGTGATAAAACACAACAAATATTTGGGCTAGAGAGAAAATTACAATTCTCCCCATAACAATTTGACACATTCCAGATAGTCTGACAAGAAACCACGTGATTACTTACTTTCAGGTGTGCTCTATAGTGCAGAATGTGCTCCAACTCTCTTAATTCAATCTTGTGGATCACATCTGAGAGATAAAAAGATTAAGACCTTAATTATTTTTATTTAAACTGTAGAAGAAAACTATTCTTATATACTTCTTTGTTCATTAGATTTTTTTTCTTAGCTAAACCATAATAAGGAGTATAATTTCCTGTTGACATTTCTTCTTTAATGAACTCTTTACTAGTCCAAATACTATAATGTATAAAGTATTCCATCTCAATTGCAAATATATTTCTAATTCTATATTGTATAAGATATTGGTAAATAGTATTACTGATCTATCTAGATGATAACATTAAGGGTCTCAAAAGTCCCTGCTAAAATTAGAAATGTTATTCCACAGTATTCTTACAGCTTTGGGCTTTTGAGCAGTTGTTGGAAATGAGATCATCAATACAGAAGTGAATCTGGCTCAGGTAATTTTACCTGATTCTCACTTTTATTGCCAGCATCCAACAGCATAAGGCTTCTCAATCGTTAATGAACATCTACTTCATTCAATGCAGTCACAGGTTCTAAGGAGTCATGTCTTTTAGAGTCAGCATTCCATAATTATCCAGGGACAGAGATGCCATGCAGTTCTGACAGGAATGTAGCAGACAAGGGGAATTGAAGCAAAGGATTTTGAATAACTGAAAGACTGAACACGGGCAATACTTGCTTTACACAAAACCAAAATATATATTAGCCTACAGAGTAGTCCTCAAAACAGATTGAATTGAATTAAATAAAAACAGGCATCAGTGGTTAAGAACTGAAAAATATTTTAAATTTTAGAAAGAAGCCATTTTTTAAAATTTTACTGGGTGCTGTGGTGTACACCTGTAATCTCTGCACTCTGAAGATGGACAGCCAGCTAGTGCCTTTTATTTATTTATTTGGGGATTTTATTTTATTTTATTTTACTTTTTTGCCATAATTTTATTGATAAACAAATAGCAATGAGACGGTTTCAAATCAAATCGGCAGCCTGGTCAATTTAATGACTTGCTAAGACTCTGTCTTAAAATAAAAAATAAAACAGGCTAAGGATGTAACTTACTTTTTTTTTTTTTTTTTTTTTTTTTTTTGGTGGAACCAAGGATTGAACTTAGGCTCCTTCGCTTGCCAGGCAAGTGCTTATTCCACTGAGCCATCTCCCTGGCCCCTAGGGTGTAGCTTACGAAAGGAGCAGTAGGTTTAATCCCCAAAACCTATTGGAAAGAAAAAAAAAATGCCTAGAGAATGAAGTAAGTGCTCTCATTCTACAGATAATTCAGGAAGCTGAATCTCAGACAGCCTGAAGGACTCCCCCACAGGTGCGGTGCCCTGAGCTGGGTAGGTCCTGAGTCCTGAGGGGCTCTTCCCTCTTTAGCATATTTTGTTAAAATCCATGTGAAAGTAAAATCTAACTGAAAAATAGATATACTGTTTGTTTAGGCAGCTGTCTTCCCCAGAAGAGCCTTTATTCACTTTGGCTAAGTGTACATTACATGAATGTATTCACTTCAGATATTTATTAAAATACTGCTACATATCCTAGGTACTAAGAATAAACTGGGAGTGAAAAAACACACTCCTCCTCCCCCTTTTCCTACTCTTCCCCTCCCCCGCTCCCTCCCCCTCCCTCTCCCTTTCACTCTCTCCTCCTCTCTCTGCCTCTCTTATCTTTCCATTCTCTTTATATTGTTTCCTCTTTTCCACTCCCCTGTATAGATAGGCAGATAGATAGACTGATCTTTCTGAAAGAACACGAGACACACCATTAAAAAATGAAATTTATGTTAGTGATAACTGGATAACCCCTAGCAAGGAATGTAGCAAATTATAATTAATGAAACTATTGCCAAATTTCAGTTAGATCTTTGTTATTTACATTGTCACAGAACCAAGTGTAAAGGGTTTTACTCCCCTTGCTAGTAAACAATGAGTTCCTTGGGTTTGGCATTTTGAATACATATGTAAAATTAAAGAAAAGATTAATTTTATGACCTTTGCAGAGTGAAAGGAATACAGTGACTAAGAGATCTCATTTATTCAGCTTCATTGAGAAGCGGTGGCTTCTATATTGTGAACTTCCTAGACTAAGATTCATTCATTCATTATTTTGACAAACCTTAGTGGAGCTTTTTTCTATTTTCCAAGTTTATACCAGAGACAGAAATAAAAGAGAAGACACAGGCTTGTCCTGCATGGTCAGGTAGTTAACAAATAAGTACACACACATGACCAGCACCAGCACCAGGATGAAAACTAATGAGGGTACGAGTTTTGTAGAGAGAACCTAAACTAAGAGGATTGCTATTTTAGTTTGGTCGTATGATAATGATCAGAGACCAGATACATTTTTATAAATATTTAAAAAATATTACAAACATGTAGAAACATTTTATAAGAACTTGTTCATATAAATATTTTAAAAACCCAAGGTGATAATTAATGTGTACCAGCAATCAGAAGATAGACAACATAAGCATCCTCATGTAAATTAATATATGAGTAGAATAAAATGTGTCGTTGTGAATAACACATTACATCATAAGAGAAATATCCCTGTGTCATCTATATCTCAAGCGTGTATTCCTAAAGCATTAATAATCTGTCTGCTGCTCCCAAATCTTACATGGTCTGCCGTACTTCTTGTCTAATTCTTGACTACATTTCAAATTTCATTTCACATTCTTTTTACCTGATCAACTTTCTCTGCCTCCTAAATATTTGGAACACTTGTTGCCTATTATTAAATATTGGAGAAGCGAAACATACAGTCTACATTCCCATGAAAATGATGAGACTAAGTGAATCATCAGATTTATAGATAAGACGACTAGGGGTGGCTGTAATCAGGACGCTGCGGAGGTAAGGTGGTCAGGCTAGGGGTTGGGAGCAAGTGTGCATGGTGGGACTGAAAGCTCAGGCAGGATGGGAGGGATGCCCAGATGTCTTCGGGGATCTAACGGGAGGAACAGAAGGCCTCTGCGGCAAAGACCCAGAGAAGTGTGTTCAAGTTTAGAAAACACAGTACAAGGTCCCTGAGTCAGCAGAGTAGATTGTTGTTGTTTTTTTTTTGTTTGTTTGTTTTTTTTTTTTTTTTTTTTTTTTTTTTTTTTTTTTTTTTTT
>NDGN011501159.1:6317-24448 GCA_002564285.1 Tympanoctomys barrerae
GAGAGAGAGAGAGAGAGACAGACAGACAGACAGACAGACAGACAGACAGACAGACAGACATAGTGAGAGAGAGAGAGAGAGACAGACAGACACAGAGACAGAGAGACAGACAGAGACAGAGAGACAGAGCGACAGAAAGACACAGAGACAGAAAGGGAGGGAGAGAGGGAGGAAGGCAGACAGGCAGGAAGGAAGGAAAAAAGGAAGGAAAGGGCAAAAAGATAAATGAGAAAGGAAATCAAACTATGGTGTGGAGAATGAATTGTAATGGGTTGGGAATAAGTATGGGTAAGGGAGTTGTTGACGCTGCCTGTTCAGGACTTCCAACCCTTATACAAGACTCCAGAAGGCTCAGAGAGAACCTGGAAGGGATCTGCAGCTGCAGATGTAGTTTTGCCATTGAACAGGCTATGTGACTTTGCCGGGAAACTTAGGTCCCCAAGAGTCAGAGGCTACTAATAATCCCTCCTTCATGGAGTTTTATTGAAGAACAAATGAGATAATGTGTGTCAAGATGACCTACAAGGTTGAAGGCACTGTAGATATATTAGTTACCAGTGATTTAATTATAGCAATAATATTGGGCCTAATCATTACTTCATTCTGTTTTTCATTCCCATAGCTGCTATTCAGAAGCAGAAAATGGTACAGAATTGGAACCTTGAGGTCCTGGCACTAACTGTGAGCTTGGAAAGTACCCTCATCTTTATGCTTCATTTTCTACTGCTCTGAAATGGGATAATATTCTTCTCTGGTGTTCTGTAGGCTCCTGGGAGGGCAAGCAAATCTGAATGACTGACACTGAGGTGTGAGGAAGAACATGTCTTCAGCAACTCAAAGGGAAAAGCAGGTATGAGCTCAAGTCTACTGCATACTGGGTTCCCTGTAAGCTCCATGTTTTAGATTAGGGCTTGGCAAACTACTGTCTACAGGTCCAATACTACCCTCCGCCTGTGTTTTTGTTTGCATATATTTATTTATTTCTTGTAGACTACGGGCTAATGTTTTCCTGGATTCCTAAGTGGTTATTAAAATTCAGAAGAGGAATATGAGAAAATTATCAAGGTTCAAAACTTAACATCCAGAAGTAAAGCTTATTTTTGGAACACACGCACAACACACTAAATGGATGAGCAGAGCGATGGACTTATTTACATATTCTATATGGCTGCCAACTCACTGCTACGGCAAAATTGATAACGATTTATAGCCAAACTCTTAAAGCTACAAAAGCTCAAAATATTTACTATTTGGCTTTTTTCAGAAAACTTTTGTTGGCTTTTTCCCAATTTTAGATGCATTGACTCATTTGATTACTATAAAGCTATGAACTGGGATATTTTGCTCTCTATTGGACAGATCGTGAAACTGAGGCTCAGAGAAATTGGACCACTTGCCCAGGGAGATGCGTAAGAAAATCGCATTGTCTCCATGGCTACCTTATTTTCAAAGTGTGCCTTTTTTTCACCTCACTGTGATGCTCCTCGAAGGGTCAATATTCTGCCTTTACCCAGGGCACCAGAGTCAAGGGATCAGTAGCTGTCTCCTCCTGACTCTAACCTACTTGGGCACAGAGACTGAGTGCATGCTGTGCACCACCGTTGCCTCCACGGTGTGTAGCATGGCACGTGTGGGTGCTGAATAAGTCATTGTTGCTCTTGGTTACACACAGCTGGAGGTAGCCATTCTGTTGGCTAGCACAGTTCCCACAGCTTACCAGCCATACATTTATAAGATATACTCCCTTTCCTTTTAGAAATGAGTATAAATCTGTCCCCAGGCACAGTGATTTGGAGACATTAGCATGCCTTCTGTTCACACAGCCACACAGAGCCTCAGAAGGCCAGGTGCAAATGGCCAGAACTTCTTCCCCAGGCAAATGTCACCCAGACTGGAGAAAACCATCAAGAGAATGACCAGCAAGGTAGAGTCAGCTGTACCTAGATTTTTTTTTTTAATCCCAACTATAACCATGATTGTGTGAACAAGCTCAAGGTCTTTCATTTCTGGTGTAGTTTCCTTACAGGTAAAGTTGGGCCCACCTGTCAGGTTGGGGAGAAGAAAGAATGAACAGAATAATAGATGGAGAAAGCCTTCCCATTTTTTCCCCCATTGTAGACTAAGCAGGCTTCATGAGAGTTTCTTGTTCTACCATAGGCAAAGAAAAGAATTACAGTAAGAAGTAGTAGGTTCTTCAGATGGTGATGAGGGTCCAAAGCAACCAGACAGCTACAGTGTCAGCTGGGTAGGAGAGCTGCAGAAGCCCAAAGGAAGGGGAGCCAAGATGCAAATTTTATTGAGGATTCCTTGGGGGCTAGATATTGGACTGGGAACATCACTGAAAAAAATCTGAGTCCTTCTGGCATTCCTGTTATATAAGATTCCTCTCTTATTTCTTAGATAGGATAGCTGAGATTATATGATTGGGCCCAGACTATATGGCTAGTGTGGAGCCTACGAGGACTGGTCTCAGCTGTTTTGTGTGTTCCTAGCCCCCCACAGGCACTGCCCAGCTGCAGATAGCAAGGTCCTCTTCCTCACCTGCCCATGGCCAGCCAGCCTAAGGATGGAGGCCTGGAGTCATGAGCCCAACATAAGCCAATGCTGAGGGATCACTTCAGCCCCAAGCTCCCTGGGTAAACACAAGCAGCCTTTGACCTTTTAGGGAAGCTCACTTTCTTTGTGCTTTCACTTCTGCCTTGTCCCTTCTGTAGTGTTAATCCTCAAGCCACTTTCCTGTAAGGATCCTGCTTGTTCAAGTCAGATTCTGCACCCTTAACAAGCCCAACTACAACAGCTTCTGAGAGAGCTAACATGAGAACCACATCTACTGAGTTCTCAATTTTAACAGCTTTCTGTTGATATCTTTGTATCTAGCAAATGACAGGTATTAATTTCTACAAATATTTTCTTGTTTCTCACGTAATTGTCTTTTTACCTTTTTGTGAGTGCTGACACGTGAGCATTTTATCTGCTTCTATTAATTGGAATCTGAGGGTGCTATAAAAAATTTAAAAATCATAACAATTGAGTGCCCTCGCTCATATGATCTTCCACTCTTCTAAAAGGCCCTGACCATCCTTCGTATCTGCCCACATACTCAGCCCCACTCCACCCAACTGCAGTCTCCCTTGTTTTCCCCTCATTTAATCCTGAATCAGCTCTCTTTATCTTTGAGAGACTGTGAGATGCTGATGCCTCTACAGCTGGCCTGCTAATGACAAATTTGAGGGCTGAACCAGCATGGGTCTAAATTAGGGTAATTCAGCCCAAGAGGGTTCCTCCCAAGTGGAGGCCAAGTTCTACCTGTGAGCATCCTCTTGGGTGGCAGAGAAGCCTAATAAACCTTTTTATTCAGAGAGAGCATCTCTGTACTCATCCACGGGGCTCCCTGCAGCTGAATTTCCAGATGGCGCCCAGCCTCTGAGTCCAGACCAGCCAAGGTCCTGAGGCTATCTAAAGCCCTCTCCCCTCCAAAAATGTGTGGCATTAAGTGAGGAACCTGGACAACACTAGCTGTCTCCCCTCTGGCTACCTTCAGGACCTTTTAAGTCAGGGACTTCTGAGAATCAACTGGTCTGACCTTTCTTCAGGCTATGAGTCCTGTGTATCCGTATGTAAATGTGGATACCTCTCACCCGAAAGGTTTTGCTTCCCAGTTTTATTCTTAGCTGTCAGATATGCACAGCTGTATTTACAAAGATGCTCTCCACAACATAGTTAGGAGAGTTAAAAGCTGAAATAATCTAAATATCTATCAATGGGGAATTGATTAAATGAATTATAAGCCTAGATAATGAAATTCAGTGTGGGCATTAAAAACATACAGCTGATCTTTAAAAATTGGAGTAGGAAGATCTCAAGGGGATGCTGTTAAATGGAAAAAGGCTAAAAAATGTTGTACTGTGCCTCCTTTTGTAAATTCTTTTATATGCATGATAACATGTGACGACAGCCACAGATGGACATTTAGAGGTAAGTTTACTAAAAGATGAAGTGGTGACCAGGAGGTAAAACTTCAAGTGACTTTGAACCTCATTTTGAACCATTGTTGTGTTTTCTAGGGAAACATGTCTTAACTACAGGTGGTAGTGGAGGGGATAAAGGCCATGAAGTTTTAGCCAGATAACTTTCCTATCAACCCGCTAGTCAAAAGGGAGCTAATGCTAGCTGTTAGTTGAGGTCAGTAAATATTATATGAAATATATCTAAGATACCTAAGATGCTCCAAACGTTATCTAACATTTGGCTGCCCGCAGGGGTCACTGGCAATGGCTGTCATAAACATGCAAAGGCAACATGAGGTCCTAAGAAAAGAACCAAAATGGATGGCACAGAAGTGATAGTCCATCGGGACAAAGTTTATTCCTTCTACTGCTGAGTTGCACACTCATTCAAAGGCGCACAAGCATTCATGGATACATAAAGACAAAAACAAACACACATGCATACTCACGTAAACATTCTCCTATACACATACATAGGTATACATTTGCACTCACATACACATAACCTCACACTTGTGCTAACATACCTTTAAACACACAGTTACACATGTATAAACGCACATGCGCACTGACATAAACTTAGTCGCATGAGCCAGCCACATTCAGACAAAAACATACTTTCTGACTTCCAAATGCTTAGGCAAATTCAGACATACACATCCAACTAAGCTCACATGCAAACACACACAGTGGTGCCCATGGCCGGGAGATGGCCAGGAGCAAGCCCGTGGAACGGACACAAGAAGAAGCCACGCCTACCTCTGACCACCAACTCACTCACACTCATGTTGTCCCCTCTGTACAGAAACTGGCTGCTCTGTGATGGCCGCAGAGAGAGAGGGAGGGGTGGCGCAGGAGAGGAGAGGGTGACTGTTCCAGTTTAATTAAGCCTGACGCCCAGAGAGAGGTGTAGAGGAAGCACTGTAAGACACATTCTGCTGAACTTGGAACCCTGATCTCCAAGCTACGCAGACCTGACAAAACATTTCAAAGCAAAGGAGAACATTAGGAACAGAGGGAGCTGACAGCGCCTAATAGCACCGTAACAAGGAGACACTAATAAAGCTTGTGCCTGTGAGCGGAGCAGCTCTGGAGATGTTAAGAGGCTCAGGCTTTCAAAATCACATTGGCGGAGCTGGGCCTCACTCGTGGTGCCTTCTGTCCCCTGATGTACCACAAGACAGGGACAGCCACTCCTGGGGAATTGTGTTTAGAAGCCCCTTCTGAAAGTTGGCATCTCTGAATCTTTGAGAGCCCTCTGTAATTAAAAGCATGGAGCAGAACTATGGATCCATGTAAATATCTGTGGGAGGAAAAAGAAAGGAAGGAGGAAGGGGAGAAGGCAGAAAGCGAAAGGGGAAAGATGAAAGAATAGTAGCAAGGATGCGGGAAGGAGGGAGGAAAACCCTCCGTCCTCTAAATGCGTATCAGCACTGAAGAGGAATTCATGGTGTATATAAATGATCTACACAATTGCTGATGTTCTGACTTGCTTTTCAAAACAAAAAGTATTAAACACTTACTTTGTGCCAAACCTTGTACACTGTGGATCAAAATCAAATAAAGGAAAGCCAAAAAAAAAAAAAAAAAAAAAAAAAAAAAAGAAGACCCTGCCTTCAGGCACTTAGCAGTTTAATTGGAGAGTTAGGCTAGTTAAGCGACATTTAGAATATATTGCAAAAAACCCAGATCCAGTGTTCCCTCTCTCAGTTCCAGTGAGGTTCTGCCTTGAAAAGAACTTTGTCCTGCTGGTGCCAGCTCCTCCCCTCTCATCCTCACTCCACCCTTTCCACCTTGTTTCCTTGCATTTGCTCCACATCCCCCTTTTTACCACAGTCACTGGTGACTTCTGGTCTGCTAATACCCTAGTCTCTACCCTCCTGCCAGATGACTTGGAGTGGCCTGTGACACAGATGACACAACTGGCCCCATGAAATTGTTGTCCTGCTGACTCCATGCACCCACCCTCTGGGGGTTCCTCCCTCCCTTTCTGGAACCCTCCTTCAGCCTATTGGTTGGCTAATATATATATTTTTTCCATCCCCAGATAATCTGCCTGGGCTCTTCTGAACACCTTTTTGAGGCAATGCTATATTCTTAACATTCATATGCCCTTGAAACTTATAGGCTGGAACTCTAACCCCTCCAAGGAAGGCGATGGTAACAAGAGGTAGGGCCTTTGTAAGGTTGGGAATCTTTTCATGAATGAATTAATGCCTTTAAAAGGGATTCCTTTGTTCTTTCACCCATGTAAGGACACTGCTAGCCAGTGCCCTTCATGAGTTAGAAATTGGGCTCTCACTCCACCTCCATATTGATCTTGGATTTCCCAGGCCTCTGAAATGTAGCATATAATGTCTGTTGTTTATAACTATCTAGTTTACATCACTTTATGGGACTTAAAAATGTATCTAAGTCCTAGAGTCTATCAAATAGGTAAATTTGAGATTGAGCTGGGAGGTATATTATCCCCTCAAGTAGTTATTCCAGATAGTTGGTACCTTTATCTTGCTCTCTAAAGAAAGGCTCATGCTAGATCTGGAATCTAGCATGCATGGAATCCTTTGAGAGGTTATAGCCCTGAGGATTACATACAGAGAAAAGACAAGTGTACTGAGCAGAATGTCCCAGGCAGTCTTTAAGGTATCTTACAAAGCAGGATGAAATCCAAGAATGTGTTGTACACAGAAACCAGACAAGTTTTCGAGACAGAGTGAACAATGGTGCTAAAAAGAAGAGTCAGGATAGAGTGAGAAGTGTGTGTTGGATATAACTGTGAACAGGTGCACTTCTGGCCTTGGGAGCGGTAATGTCTGTGGGTTCTGGGTATAGAAGCCAGACTGTGGTGGGTGGAGGAGAGAGTGGGAAGTGAGGAAGTGGAGACCATTTGCATAGATAGCTCTTTCTAGAAGGCTGGCTGTGACTGGAAGACATAAGGCAGTAGCTGGAGGCAACTGGAAGTTTAGGGGGAGGAACGTAGAGAGCTGAACATATTTATGGGCTGAGGGGAAAGATTGGAGACAGGGAAATATATATGACAGAAGGGAGGAGGTGGCTACTGATGACACTGTGTGACACAAATGATTTAAGAACATGGGATAAGTATTAGTCGGTACAAGAAATACTTCTTCCCTACGATAGATGTTGTTGTCAGGGTGGATATGTATATGCATATGGGTCAAAAACATGTGAAAGCTATACCCTTTCCTGCTGAATGTCCTAATCTGTTTATTTTTTTTAAACCTTAAAATAACAGACAATAGAAGTGTTTGGTTGTGTTTGGAACTTAAACAAGGAGCCTGAAGTTTTTAAAAGAGCTACTGATCCTGCAGGGAGAAAAGACCAGCAAGAAGGCTGATAGATGGTCTTCAGCCTATGAAGATGCCAGTGATCTTCAGGAGCCCACAGGTGTGTGTTGGTACCAATCTGCATTGTGGGGTGGATTATACATATTGTCGGTGGTTATTCCTAGGCTGGAAGATCATTCATGTGTTGACCCAAGCCTGAGGATCTATGCGAAACACTCCTTCCTCCCCTCCTCCCCAATGTGATTATTAAACCTTGTAGTACAACCCTGAAATGTATATAAAACTGGCAATAAACTCCTTCCTTCAAGTGTATATTTTCTAGGACAAGAAGTGGAGCCTTTGGGAGGGTGTGAATCTTTTCATGAATGAAATTAATGCTCTCATAAGGGATTCCTTTGTTCCTTCTTCCTTGTAAGGATACAGCCAGTGGGTGATCTTTGTGAGTCAGAAACTGGGCTCTTACCCCACAGATTCTGCATTGATTGGATTTCCTAGGCCTCAGAACTGTAAAGATAATGTCTGTTGCATATAACTACCTAGTTTATGACATTTTATGGGACTTAAAAATGTATCTATATTCTAGTGTCTATCAAATAGGTAAGCTTGAGATTCAACTGGGAGGTAGATTTTCCCACCATACTTATGATGACAGCAGCTACTACTTGCAGAACATTGGTTATACAGGAGATGACTCGAGTACAGTAAACTTATTTCTCAGGATAGTGCTGGAAAACTGCGAGTATTACTCCTTTTACCTGGGAGAACTCAAGTTGCAGAGACATGATGCAACTTGCCCAAGTTTCACAAGACTCCCTGATTCCAAATCTTTGCTTTTTCTTCTAGTCACAACTTCCACTGCTTCTCCTTTTCCTTCTAAACATTTTCTTCTTTTAGATAAACAACCTGTCTTTGATTACTTCCTTAGGCAGCCCCATCTCCAGTCCTCTCACTCTCCTGCCTTCCCTGCTAGGTTTTTAGTTTCCTGTTCTTGAACGCACAAGCATCTCCATGCCCTCTTTCAAGGTACTGGTAGTAATGAGTTCCCTGTGGAAAAGCCAAGTCTCCTTGGTAAAAATTTCTCAAGTAGGACTCTGGGAAGTTTTCCCCAAGGACACCTTCATATGCTTCATTCTAGTTTCTTCCTTGAGCCAATTTGCCAATTAAAACATCCTTCAAGAAGTCAAGAGGGGCATTACATGGAGGTTCACCGTCTTCCAAGCCCTCCCTCCAAAGGTTGAGTTTCAGGCTCCAGGAAAATCAAACCACATGCAGTCTTATGCGCTTCTTTCCCATGGTTTTGTTGTGTTCACCTACTGGTCTTTCTGCCTAACAGATCCTTTCCTTTACTCTTTCTTAACAGTCACTTACTTGGCAAGATTCAAATCAGGCATCGCCTTATAGAAAGTTTTCCAGGTTTCCTCACCACGTCAATTGCCTTTGGGATTCGAGCTTCTTGTATTAGACTTATTAAGGTACCATGACTAGGAGAGTAGTTGCTTGCCAGTCAGACCAAACAAGGCCTGCTACAGGGCACTTATGAATGTGTCATTGCCCTCTCACTGTTTCTGTCTGCTCAGCTATAGAATGGGCATAGTAAGTACTACACCATGGGGGTGCTTTAAAGAAGTGAACAGATCCATGTAAATTTGCAGAACAGTAGCAATGGTATTTATTCTTGTAATACTTGTCAAACATTGTGCATTTTCTTTTTGCTTAACTATTCCCTAAATAGTGTTTAATTGGTGGTTTTTCTTTTACCACCTCACCCAGAATCCAGCACACAGTCGCAACGTATGAATAAATAAGTAGATAAATGTTACTATCTCAGTGTGTACTGTCCTTAAGATCGCATTATCTAAAAATCACCTATTTTGTTCCCATTATTTTTAAAGCAAAGAGGAGGGACAAGATATAGTTTCTTTGTTTGAAAGACAGGTTTCTCAAAGAACTAAAAGCAAGTTGGAGGGCTTTACAGGTGAACTTGTAGACTCCGTGGACAGTGGTGGTGGTGGACATGCACATCCGAAGTTGTTCCCCCGGCCCCTTCATACCCAGAATCAATCAAGCGCATGACCTTGAGCTTGCTAGGCAGGCACTTGTGCCACTGAGCTATATCCCTGACCTGGCATGTACATCTAAAATGGCATTTCACCCATGTAAAAATGGTCGAGATCAAGAAAGCAGACAGGGAAAGGAGTAAGTGGGCAAGGGAAAGTCACAGGGAGAACTGTGGGAGCTCTGCATCAGGGCCAGCAGGGCCCAGATATAGGGGCATGCACTTTCCTCAGCTGGGTGTAGTGTCACATACTTGCCATCCCAGCACTTGGGAGGGGGCAGGAAGATGGCTGAGGGTGCAAGGTCAGCCTGTGATACATAGCGATTTCAAATCCAGCCAGAATTACATATACAGACCCTATCTCCAAAACAAAACAAAACAAAACACCCCCAAAAACCTGCACACACAGAAAACAGAAGAAACAAATAAACACATTTTTGTGGTAGTCCAAGTGGCAGCCCCAAGGTGCACCCTAATTATTTCGTAGCTATGCCATTCTATGTATGAAATCCAGGAGCTATTTCATCTCTCTAAGACAGACTCCCTTCCCAGGAAGACAGGGAAGCCTGATGGGCAACACAAGTGGGGGATTGTACACTCAAGGGTTGGACACCAGAGGGGAGCCAGGAAAAGAGAAAGGTAGAAACAGATCAGGGAAGGCCAGTTCAGCAGGTGAGCCAACGACCTAGACACACTTGCGCAGTGATGGAAGCTACTCCTTTAAATATTCCATCATCCAGAGACTCATTATGGGTGGAAATGGTCAGCCTATTCCCCAGGAATTGCACTCCTCACAGCCACCGTTCCTCAGCTCTCGCCTCCCTACATTAGGGTCATGTGACTTGAAAGCAGTCGCATTTTGGCTGCAGTTGCTGGGACCTTAAGCCAGTCAAAGAAAATGCATGGATCTTGGATGTCAGAGCTCAAAGGACTCCACTTCAGGTTCACATTTGGTATCCATGTCTGTTAGGAACACACCAAATAGTACACTCATAATTTCTTTACAGAGGTGTCTTGTCTAAGGCTTCTGCAGAACCAGGAGGATTAAAAAAAAAAAAACAGAAGAAATAAGGAAATACAAGGTGAAGGAATTAGGTTGGCCTCTGACTTTGCCATCTTCTAAGGAACTGGTTCTAGTAATTGGACTTCCATCCTATTTTCCTGCATCCTCTGACCCCCTTTTTATGCTTTCCCTTTAGGGAGTAGAATTCTGTCTGTAAATGTTTGTCCACTGTCTGGGACTCTTAATTTTTGGAACTTGAGTTCCACTGCAAACTTGGAACTCCAGGAGAACATGCAAGCACTGCCCAAGGGGGCCTGTGGTGGGCCTCCCACCCTGGTAAAGCTTTTCCCTTTTAAGAAATCTCCTTTCACAGACTTTCCTACCATGTTCCTACCAAGTTTTTCTGGAGGAGATTCTAGGGTCCAAGTGCTGTATCAAAGTGGTGAGCTCAGAAAAAGGCAGGACCCAGAAAAAGTGAGTTTAATAACTGGGAAGGCAGGTGAAGTGAGGCTTCCTTTGTGAGGTGGTCCTTAATGTTGTGCAGTAATCACAGAACAGAGAATTCAGGTGAGGAAGAGTGGGAAGCCAAACATTCCAAAGCAGACGCCTCAGGCTGAGCAATTGATATTGCACATGCAGTATTATCTCAGCTTTATCCTTATTTTTACAGATGAGAAAACAGACTCAGAGAGGTTAAGAATCTGGCTTAGTATCTGCAGATGCTGATGTGGAAGTAGAGCCCAGAAGTAAATCAGCTCTGTTTGATTGTAAGGCCTTTCTTCCCTCCTACAGACCCACATCTCTAATCTAGCCAGAAAGATTTAAGACACCCTGCACATCTAAGCCATTCATCGTCTCCAGATAGGCTCTATATCCCATACTATATATTTCCATATTTTAAGACAGAGAGGTCACTGTCTTCATCTTCTTTTTTAGTTCTTTCCAGTAGGAAGTAGTAGAACTGTAAGATATCAATCTATAATAACAGTAGTAGTTTGTTGCAGCAGTATTTTCCAAATTCCTTCCCTTTATTTGTAGCAGAATCCCATGTTTGTAATCCAGGCATGAGATAGATATTGGGACACACTTCTGAGTCCTGCTTGCCTCTCTAGGTAGGGTGCTGGAGGCTCTTTTGAAGAACCCACGTTCCTCTATGAAACACAATTTCATACACTCCATTCTCTCATTTGTGTTATTTTTGAATGAAGATGCTGGGGACCAAGGTCAAGAAGGGGCTTGCCTCAGTCTACCCTATGACCTTGAGACAAGAATCTATGCTTTACTGGCTATTCTACACAGTGCTCAAGTTTTATATGTCAGCACGAGGAGATGGTGTTCTGGTACAATGCAGATGGGTTATCTGAGAGTGTGTTGAAGGTAGAAGCTACCTTCTGGCAAGAAATAGTTAATAACAGTGACCCACCTTTAATAGGCACCTTTGTAGAGCTAGACACAATACCAAGGGAATTACTCACAATATTCCATTTAATCCCCTTTAGTAGTTTAGGATGCAATTAGGCAGCTAGGAAAGGTGAATTTTAATTTCTCAGCAACTGATCAACAAGGTGTTCACCTCTAAGTTTGGTGGGATCTGATCCCTGGGCATCTTGCTCTAGAGGCCCAGTTGTAGCAAGGCTGCTACACTGTCTTCTTAGGAGCAGGAATAATCTTTAGAAAGCTGGAGGCTTGTTCGTATTTACCCACACAACCCTTTCTTCCCTTCCTGCCAATCTCCCAGCGAATGCTTTGCACGATCAGACATCTCATTTTCCTCACTGTGAATGCCGGTATGCAGGTCTCGGGTATAAACGCGCACTCCCCTGGCCTCCCTGCAACACACGCACACACAGTGATATACACAGGCACGGGCATGCGCTCATGCATAATGCATGACGTGGCGGTCTCAAATCCTGCTAAATTGAGATTCCGCCGGCTGTTGGGTCTGGAGACACCTCAGTGCCTGCGTCATTAGCTGAGCTCTGAAAGCCATCATTACTGCAGCCACTGTGGCTGAGTCACTGGGACTGCGAACAGGTAATCGAATTGCAAGGACACAAGATAAAAGGGAACGGAATGGGGCTGGAAGGGAGGACAATCCGTTATCCTGTGCTGAAGGGTGATATGTAAACAAGGAGCTCCAGGCCCCTTGAGATGATAGTTCCACTGAGTCCCCCAGTGCAGGATAATAAACAGCCCAATTATAACCTCTACACTCTGCGGTTTGAATGGAAAGGATAGAAAAAAAAAATCAATGAAATTAATTTAATGTGGACCCATTCTTTATGTTTGTTTTGCTACAGCCATTGTATGAGATACCCCTATAGACCTACTCATCTTTCCTTCTTCCAGTGCTTTTACCCAGGAGAACAAAGGATGAAATAAAGGAGTCGGGAGAGTTGGGCCTTCCAGTATATTTGTCTCTGACATCTCAAAGAAGGGAAATAGATCAAAGAGGCCCCAAAGCTGAACAAGACTTTCAAACTTCATTTTCCATGCTATAAGGGTAGACCTGGGTCTCTACATATGATGTTGAGGTTGTGCTCTGTACAAGGGTACCCAACTGAATGGTGAAGATTGAGATGTTCTCCATCATATCTTGCATGGAGTTGCATCCAATACTATATAATTAATGGAAGAAGCTACAGGTGAATGTAATAAACCACACTGACCAAGCAATCAGAGATCTGTATTCCTTAGGATGCAAAGTGGATGTGACTTTTTATATGTGTCCTTTCTAGATATAATCTTATTTTATGAAAGAAGGTTGTTAGATAAGATGCCGAGCAAAGGCACCATAATTAGCAGGGCACAGAATTCTAAATAGGCACAATGAATGTTGAGAGCATCGAGTACTTGCCTTTTAGGAATCACCCTTAAAGTTAACCTAGTTCCACTTCAGAGATGGAAAATTAAAGATCATAGAGATGTGTTCATCTGACCCAAGTGATTAAACGTTGAATGAAGAAGCCAGAACTGAAACCCAAGCTTGCCTCTGCTCAAAATCTATGCTTCCTTCACCCAAACCCCCACATCTCTCCTCTTCAGGGCTATTTCGATGTTTAGTTTTCTGCAATTCTAAGTGCAAAATGGCCTTGATTACTGGAGGGTGGGGTGGGTGGAGCAGAGGAAAATGTTTGCTAGCCAAATGAAACAAATGGAACCCTCACCTCACAGGAGTGAATGGGTTTGTTCCAGAGAAGACAGAAGGTTGGGGAGTGGTGGTAGTAAAACTGGCCAAATGCAGAACTGGCCTTCCAAGGAGGTTAATGAGAGGTGATCCTGAAAATCACTGTCCAGTCAGCTTGGTGTTAATATTTAGTAAAATAATTGGATGGTGTGAAAATCTGTAAGCTTTCAGGAGATAATGGAATAGCGAGCAATAAGGAATGCTGGAGGTTCATGCAGAGCAAATCACCCTGGACAACTTGATAGCTTTTCCTGACAAAATTACAAAATTAGTGGATGAAAGAGATTTAGTAAAGGTTATGGATCTAAGCTCCCACACAATAGCAGATAGCATTATGTGTGACATGCAACTTGCCAAGTTAATTCAATTTGCCTCTGATTGAAACAGTGCCTTGCGGATTAGTGTTACTGAATCTGGCTGAAGAATAGAGACATTGGGTTCTGATACGTGGTACTGCTCCAAAGGTCAGTATGACAGACTTTCTTGGGTCTGTCTGTGGTCAGGCAGGGGGTGCCAGCAGAATAAGACCCTGAGCAGGGGAGGGGCTATTTGATTATCATAGGTAACTTGATTATCACAACCCTTCACTGTCTGGGACAAGTGTCATCATCTCATTCTCTTCATCATCATCACATCATAATTTTGCTTCTAAGGGATGGGAGGTCAGAGAGGGAAGGCTTTCCACGGGGCTTCTTATACTTGGCGAGTTAGAAGCCCACTGTTTCTGATTCTGAAGGCTGATGAATGGTTTCTAAACACAGTAGTTCTCAAACTTTAGTCTGCATTAGAATCGCTGGGAGCAGACCTGGGATGGAAAGGAGAGTGGTTGCAGCACAGTGGCTGGGGCTCACTCGTGGGTATTCTAGGTTAGAATGTCTGGAGCGCACCTAGAAGTTGGCATTCTACCAAGTTCCCAGGAGATGGTGGTGTCACTAGAGGAGAGACCACACTCTGAGAACTATGGCTCTATTGTAATTCTACTCAGGTATTAATTTGCACAGAACTCACCTGAAGCTCTTATTAAAATGCAAGCTCTGATTTAATTGAGTTTCTGGAGAAGGGGGGATATTGCATTTCTACTGAGTTCCCAGATGAGCTTCATGCAGAGCTATCCACCTGTAGTATGAATAGCAGACACAAACGCCATAATGTTTGGAAATGAGGGGCCTAGAAGGATAGTACAGTTCAGGAATTGACTCTGGAATCTAAAACAAGGAAACAGATTTTAAAACAAGGAGGAATATGAGCTCTAGAACCAAAACAGATCAGCAGATCTATACTCAAATTTGATGTTGTTTTTTATTAGCAATGTAATTGGGGAGATTTCTTTACCTTCTTCAGTTATCTTTGTGAGTATTTTTTTTGAGGGTTGATTTTTAAAAGTTTCAAAAAGAAAATATTTGAAAACCACTGTTGAAAATAGGCTCCATGGTATGGCACAGTATTGCTTTTCATTTTTCTTTTGCTCTTCCTTTTGTCTTTCATTTGTTACCCCTCCACTCGTCCATTTTTCTGGCTCTCCCTTATTTCTTCCTTCTCTTTTTTTCTTCTTTCTATGTTTCCTTCCTTCCCCAGGGCCTAGGCATGGAACTACATCCTCAGGCCTTTTCTTCTCTGTGCTTTTGTTTTGTTTTCTTAGTAATTTTAAGACAAATCTTTCTAAGTTGTTAAGTTGCTCAGGCTTAGTTTCAATTTGTAATTCTTCTGCCTCAGCCTTCCAGAGTGCTGGTGCATAGCATTTCTTGTATAGAGAGCCAGGGATAAGCACGTGCTGAGGGTGCATTGGTAACTCCTATCTGCCTCCTGAAGAGTAGCTATATGTCTAAGCAGAACCCTTGTCAAGACTTTGCCTAACCTGATACTCATTTTTAGTAGTTTTATTAACTCAGAATTGAAAAATCACTATATCAAATTGAAAATTAGTATATACCCTTTTGCGCTAAATAGACTATTGTATGTATACAATTTATTGTCTCCTGTCTGAGTCCTTTAGGAGAACAGAGAGGACCTCAATCTAAACTACTGATGGAAGGAAGGAAGGCTGCTGCCAGCCTCTTCTCGAAGCACATGGGAAGCTCAAGAGAGAAATTGAAAAGAGATTAGTGAATATTGTTAATGGCTAATTATAGTTGTGATTATTATTATATACAAGGAACCCAATTACACCTTAAAATCGGTATTGAAGGACTGTAATTAATAAAACTATAGAGTTCTACCCCAAGCAACTACCAACCTCAGTTACTTCCTATTTTACTTTCCCCAGATCTCTGTGTGCCCTCCCATATAGTAGGATGTGTCCCTGCAGTCCATGTATTAGAAACTTAAGCCCCAGTGCCACAGCATTGGGAGGTGGATGCTTCATAGAGGCTATGAGGGCACAATGGCTCTGCCCTCACGAGTGGATCAATACCAGGAGAAAGGCTTGGTTGGGTCAAGTTTGGTCTACTCTTCCCTCTTTGGCCCTTTTTCCATGTGAAAAGACTCAGAAACAAGATGGCATCTGGGAGAGAGTGTCCAGGCCCCACAGTAGATGCTGAATTGCTGGTTCTTTGATCTTGGATTCTCACTGCCTCTAGAACTGAAACAAATCCTTGTCTCCCTTAATAAATTACACAGGCACAAGCATGCTGTGGGGCATCACAAAATTGTATCTCTTGGCCTACATTTTGAGATTTTTGGAACATTCCCTGACATTTCACTCATGCCTTCCTCCATCCAAGAGCCTAGAACAACAGAAAACTCTGTTTCTCAATATTCCCCAAGTCCCAGGAGAGTCATCACTACTATTACTGAAGTCTTTTGTCTATTTTTCCAGAGCAATAACATGAAGTTTTCCAAGGCTGTTTCCCCAAAGCTGCATCATGTATGACTCACCATGGCCAAAATCATGTCCAGGAACATTCCATGTCTAGCTGGGTCAATGACTCATTAATTCATTCATGAGTGTGGACATGCATGTCTGTCATAACTTTCATCCATTCTCTCCCTGTAGTTGTCTTCACTTCTGCTGTCCCTGCCATGAGTATGTTATGTTTTCATTACTTTGGTTTAGGTCCTGCCAGAAAGTGGGTGATAAATTAATTCATGAGAAATGGATGTCAAGTACTCTAATATGGATTCGCGTGTTATCCATAGTTGCATTTCACAGGGCAGACCGGGAATTGATTGTTGGGACAGAGCTTCCTACCAAGCAGCTCATAGGCCCAATTGGATCCTGGGTGCCCAGTGACGCAGAGCAAATGACTATGGTCACCAGAGGTCACTCAAACAAATAAACTAAGACAACACTGATAGGGAAAATATGGATCCGAACATGGGGGGAACTTGAGTTCAAACATAAACAGGGAGTGGGATCAATGTTGAGGAGGAGTGTAGGCATGGAAGATTGTCTTAGCATAGACTGGAAACTGGCCCTGGCAAACTTTGACCTAGGAGACAAATGTCACATCAATATCTTTTGGGTGTTGGCCCAGTCTCCTGGTACATTGTGTCAGTCCAGGAGCCCTGGCAGAGAAAATAGTTTTACAGGTGTGTGAGAAATGAAAACTTCAGCTTCAGTGCAGTGAGTTTTATTACAACTGGTATTAGTCTGTTGTGTAAAAAGCTCACCTCAAACTCATTGGGGTTCTCAAAAATGTTATGCATTTGTTTAGAATTATGTCCCTGATGACTTCTATCTGGGCTTCTTGTTGCTGTCTGAGCATATGATATATGAAAGTGTTTCAGGAGCGATGACTTTCAGTTTACTTGTCCTTTGAGTCCAGGGCCAGATACCTGTAGCTCATGTCCTACATATTGTTGAAAAAGAAATAAAAGAACTCTGCAGGTGGTGAATTGTAGCAGCTTCTTTGGCATGGATTATTTTATGTCACAACAACTAGAGGGCCAAATCTCAAGTGTCTTTCACAAGGTCACGCAGCTAGTTAGCTGTAGTGTCAGCGCCCAAATGTCTATCTTCAAAGTTTATACTCTTTCCAGGTTCATATTGCCTCCTGCAAGGAATTTCCATGACAGGCTGGCAGTCTAGGATTTGGGTCATGGAGAAAGTAAGGGAGGAAGAGAAGACAGGGAGAGGAGAGAGAATCATTCCATGCCAGTTGCAGGCTTAAAGATCACTCCCCAGCTGTCAGCTAAGCCCACAATCACAGTGGAGTTTTATTAAGGAGCAAGAGTCGTAGAGGAGTGAAGTGACAGATTTAAAATTAACTTGCCAAACTCCCCACCAATATTATGACAGTCCCCAAGTACCAGTTCAGCGACCCAGTGCACCAACTTGACAATATTAACATAACTTGGTTGGAACAAAAGCTTCTGCTCTGTCTTTCCAAGAAAAGCTAATTTGGGGGAGACAGGCATTCTTCTCTCTGCCTGTGCTGGCATCTCTGTGACAGGTCCCTTGGGCCAACCTGAGAGTGCATGTTCCATAAACCTTCATTATGCTCCTACCTCCCTGAAGTTGCTGCACATGAGGGGTCTTAAGTCAGTCAGAGAAGGGGTTCTCTTCTATAGGAATCTGCTGAGTCAACAAAGGCATCCTCAGCCCTTACTGGACTGGGGTCCCTTTAGGGTT
>NDGN011501169.1:0-13522 GCA_002564285.1 Tympanoctomys barrerae
TAAGTGGCTGCACCTCTTCAGTGGAGTGCTGCTGACCCTGGAGGGCCCAGTGACACTGACAAAGGGGAAGTCCCTGAACTCGCCCCAATTTTCCCAGTTGGATGACTCAGAGGGAACTCTGTGGTCCTTGGAACTTGGGAGAAAGTTATTGCCCAGTGTTAGCCAAGTACTTGCTCTCACTTGTTCTAATTGCTCATTCACAAAGCCATTGCTGAGAGCTTGTTGCATGTCTGGCCTTGGTCGGCACAGTGGGTTGGCAGTAGGTGATGGCAGTCCTGCTAGAATCCTGCATGGGATGAGCCCTTGGCCACTCCCTGGCTGTCGGTACTCCTTGGGAGAGCTGCCCTGGGCCATCCTCTAAGGAAATGTTGCTGTGCAGCACCAGATCTCATCTTTCTGTTCCAGGATGCTTGAAGCATGAGGAACATCTAGACCAAGATGGACTGCTCAGGTCTCTCTCCCAGGGACATGCAGAAGGAGCCACTGTGACCTGGGAGACGAAGCTCCCATTTGGTGTCTGTTCATTCTGTTGCCCAGGAAGAGCATAGACCAACCTGCGGGCAGCACAGGGAAGCTGCCCCAGGCAGGCTTCCCCTTTGCTGAGGACATGTCATCATATTTCTTGTGGATGGCTCTGCTAAGTTCCTCTGTATCCCCGGATCCTGCCCTCTGCAGTCAACTGCTTCCTGGCTACAGCAGCAGTGAGGGGATGGCCACAGACTCCTAGGACCTTTGCACCTCAGGGCACAGTCCCCAGGTCAGTCAAGGTCATACAAGGTGGTTCAGGATTGGGGATGACATCAACAGGCTGGTTCTGGAAGCAAAGAGCCACTGAATAAGACACACCCACTTAGGAAGAGGAGGAAGAGGTTTTCTGGATGAATTCCTATGTTCATGAGTGGTTCTTAATCTTAGATTTCTACTGGAATTCTGCAGACATACCAGATCCAGTTTAGACCAGCTGAACCTGAACCTTGAAACTTCCCATGGGTTTTTCTTAATTCCTCCAGGTAATTCTGTTATAGCAAGACAGCTGGAAACCACTGACAGGATGAGTTACCAGATAAAGAAGCATCTTGCTTGAGTAGTACATCTTAGTTCTACTGTAACAAAAATGCCCCTCTCCCAGTGTACTTCAGTCTATCAGTTGCCCAGGTAACAGTTCCTGTTCTAGTTCCAGTTGCTCCTGTCTCTTAGAAATGGCTGGTCACTGTGATGCACAGCTGGTCACTGGTCACTGATGCACAGCTGGTCACTAGGATGCCCGTTGGAGAAACCAGTTCCCAACTGACCAGCCTTTTTGCCTCTGCACTTCCTGCTTGCTTGTTCCATATAAGCCCCAGACCATCAGAGATCTGGGCCTGATATTCGAGGAAAGATCCCAATTAGTGCCTGTCCTTGTAAATAAATCTGCTTCCGAATCCTGGGGTTGGTTGGGCTTTTCTGCTTGTGACAGCACTATCTGAACTGAGAGCCGTGGTTATCACCTTGAAACCATCCATGTGCCACCCACTGGGTTCACAGTCCCCAGCCCCACTCTGGGCGAAGCGTGGAGTGGGTGCTAAGGAAATGGGCTTCTCTTGTAGAAACCACAGTGAAATCTTTGTTCATTCATCAGTGTCCGGGCTGCTTCCAACCTTTACTTATCACCAACTGTACTGCCATAAACATGGGTGTGCGGGTACTCTGTGCTGTGATGCTTAGAATCCTCTCAGGAAGATACCCAGAAAGAGAGGTCAGGTGAGCTGCAATCCTAATTCTTTGGGGAATCTCCACATTGATTTCCACAGTGGTTGTACCAGTCTACATTCCTAACAGTAGTGGAGAAGTGTTCCTTTTCCCCACATCCCCACCAGCATTTCTTTTTAGTTTTTTTTTCTTTTTTTCAGAACTGGGGATAGAACTTGGGCCCTTGTGTTTGCCAGGGAAGCGCTTATTCCACTGAGCCATCTCCCCAGTCCCACCCCACCAGCAGTTCTTATTGGTTGATTTATTGATAATAGCCATCTTTCTGGAGTGAGATGCAATCTAATAACTTAAAAAGAAACAAAAAACCAAAACAAAAACCAGACCTGGGGATCAGTGGAACAGGTAAGAACATGCAGGAGGCATAAGCATCAGTGGAAGGTGATGTCGAGCACACACCTCCAGGCACAACAAAGCCTTTCTCTTTCCATTTCCTGATGTAGGAGGGTGCCTCTGGGTAGAGTTCTCAACACAGAATTGCAGTATGGACCTCCCTTTACTGGGAAATGCAGAACTCCAGAGATGTGGTTTTTGATTCAGCAGCATCCAGCCCCCCTCTTCCTGCTGCTACACCTTCTGCTCTCTGTCTTGCCCACAACAACTAAGAGGCTTGTAGCAAGATTTCCCACTAAACAGTAAACAGTTCACTCATGTTTGCTTCGCTCTGCGGTCTCCTTTCAAGGAACGGCCGGAGCACTCTTCATGCCAGTCGTTGAAGGCCTATCCAGAGGGCGATCACCTTTCTAGAGCAACAGGCGGCATGTGCAAAGGCCCAGAGGCATGGGACACCAAGGCCCTTTGGGGCGTGGCCTGGCAAGCCAGTGGGAGAGAGCAAGGAGTGAGGTGGGGGAGGCTTGTGGAAGTCGGAGAGGACACTGAAATCTAAAGTGCGTGAGGGAGAGGAAGACAGCAAAAGACTGAGACATTAATGCATTTCCAGTTTAGAAAGTATTGAATTTGAATTTGTAAGTTTTTAGTCACAATAATAAAGCCTTGTGTCTCCAGTAATTTTATTATTTGCCTTTCATATTTATTTCATGTCTTATAGATAATAGACACATAAAATTCTTTGAGTTTATCAAGTCTTCCAAATAAGATAGACTGGCATATTTAAAAACATAAATCCTTCACCTGTCAGAAGATAGTATACACGAAAGTTAAAAACAACAAATCATGGGATCCCTTTTGTTAGTTTTATACAAGAAATATTAATATTATTTTTTAAAAGAAGCTCCACTGAGAAACTAGCCGATTCGTGGATAAAATGTAAGTTCATAAGAGAAGAGAGGCCCCAAGTAGCCACAGCGTTAGAGAAATCCAGCTCTAAGTGAGAAGCAGGCATTGTTGCAATGGTTTTACTCATCCTAGTGCCCTTCTTTAAAACATCGACAGTCCCCTTGAGCCATGCGGTACCAACAGTTGTGGACTCCCCGGAAGTGGTTCCCAGCATTTTGGACCCTGATTTAGGTCCAACACACATGGGAGCCTTTGGCATGGGGGTCTCCAAATGCTTTAGGGGTGTACACTGATTGCCACAGGATGGGCATGCATGACGCGGCCACCACATCATGACAACACAGCATTGTCTACCCCTGTGGTCCTGTAGTGGGTGAAAAGAGCAAAGGAGCCTCAGTCCCCAGCCTTGGACCAGCAAACAGCCATTGCAAGGACATCCGGGCAACTAAGTGAACTGATCAGTATTGTGTCATGGCTAGGCTAACGCAATCAGGCACAGAAGTAGATGAGTGTTCTCATTCATAAAAACACACACAAGCAAACAATGGTGGCTGACAAAGACCTTTCAAAGGACACACGATGACTTAGGTGCCTTTGAGTAGGGCCAAATCTCAGGTTGCTGTATTTGACTGTGGGTTAAGGGAGACTTGTGGGATTGGCTCTGTATCATTACTATCATTGTGCAAGGAGAACGCATCTATTCTTTGGGCATGTGTGGTGTAAGGCACAGATCTCCCTGGAGGCAGTGGCCAGAGATGGAAGGGGGCAGCAAGGAGTCAGTGAGGAGAATGGAGCAGGAGTCCAGGCAGCAGCCAAAGCCTACAGAGGAGCCCATGAAAGACATGGCAGAGTTTGAGTGACAGGGGAGACTTTCCAAGGAGAAGTGTGGAAGACCAGCTGGATGACTGTCCTTGTAATAAGAGCAGTGGTCTCTGTCTTGGCTAACCCTGGCCCTATTTCCATGTACTGATATGTACAGAGCTAGCCAGGACTGTTCCTTATCCCCTCCATTGGCTTCAGGCGATGCAAATTGATCTAGCTGAGGTGTTGATGACGTGTAGTCTTTGAAGCAAAGACCTCAGGGCAGTGTTTCTCCATCCCTCATAGCCCCAAATAAAACATGTGTGAGCCGGAGCCAGGTGGAGAGCCATGCTGTACCCTGTCCACCGGGAGTGAGCCTTGAGGTAAGAGGCGATGGCTTTCCGGGGCATAAGTGATTACACATCAGAGCTGAAGCACTGACCCCAAAACCTTACACACTGCTTCACTGTGTTACGGATACTCTGTGTGCCTATTCTCTCTGCACATGGCAGAGGTGACCTCAGGCCTCCTGTCCAGCCCAGCGCTGCACTCACCCACTTCCCGCCATTCCCACAGTCACTCATCCTCAAGCCACTTCTTTCTTCATGAATTGATAAAATCTGGGTTTGGCCCTGGTACAAGGCATTTGTTCCAGTTAGCAATCATTGTAGCTGGGTGCAGGAGCCCCTTCACTCCCCACCATCTTGGATATATTATTGTATCTTTATTTACTCTGTGGGTTGCAGTGGGTGTGGTAGACTGGAATTAGCTTGACAGAAGTCCAGTAACTTCCACGGGATTACAAATATAAATTGATCACATGGAAGACCAGAAAGGGCTTCCTATAGAGAAAGAGAGGCAGAATTCAGGTGGGGGGCTATCAGACCGTGCAGAGCTGCTCCAGGGATGCAAAGCATGCTTTTGCAAGCTGCTTGGTAAGCACGGTGCTGGTACCCATGGAAATGCACACAGGACAGGACAAAGAACTGATTGCAAAGAAAACCTGTGCTCAGCATCATTTTCAATGGCAGTTACACTTAGAAGATAGAAAAGGTCAGCTGATGCCAGGACAGTGGGAAATACATGAGCTGGAGACTAATGTTATTTGTCCTGTCATTTAAGTGTAAGTGGTGGATGTAAAATATCAGTCTCTGGAGCAGGAATGGGTGTCAGTGGTCTCAGCTCTGCTATAATCTGTGATCTTCTGCAGCTGCAGAATGACCCAAGATAACTGTTGGCTGATTCTTTAAAAATTTGGAAAGGACCCAGGTGCAGGGGCACATGCCTGTAACCCCACCAATGGGGAGGCTGAGGCAGGAGGATCACAAGCTCAAGACCAGACAGGGCAACTTAGCAAGATCCTGTCTCAAACATAAAAAGTGGGAAAGGTAAAGCAGGAGTAGAGCACTTGCCTGTCACTGATTCAAGCTCCAATGCTGCAAAAATAAAAACTAAAACATCCAGGAAGAAAATCTGGACACTTTCCCAGACACTTTTCCAGATGGGACTGCCCTCGATCACTGAAGAGGCATTTGTTTTGCTTTCTTCTGGAAACATCCCACTGCTTCACTCACTTTGTGCGGCTTAAAAGCTCTGATGGAGCATAAATTGGGAGGAGCGGCAGCCAACTATTTGGAGAAGCCAAATGTACTGAGAACCTGACTCACCTTCCAACTGCTGGGCTGGTTCAGCGCGTGAGCCTTCCCACCGGACCTGGTGGACGCTGGGTTCGCTATGTGGCCACGCAGCCTTTTGTAGCCTCGGTTTCCTCCTTCATAACGCAGTTTCTTTAAAGTCCAATTCCGGGTTCATACTGCAATGTGTGATCAGCCTCGATGTCCCCTGCGACCTCCATCTGTCTCCTTTTAATACACAGCTTCCCCTCCCCCTGGAAGGGCAGTTGATTGATGGTGGCTAAAAGAACATGAGAAAGAAAAATAAATTGAATGTATGCAGGTGGGGAGGGAACTGCCTCATTAACAGAATAATTGAGCTGTTAGTTAATTTTACTTGTTATCCACAGAAAGGGGCAAAAATCTTCTAAGCAATGATTCCTCTTCTTCCAAATGATTAAAAGAACAACAAAAAAGGTTTGTGTCTTGGATGTATCTAGTAATTATGTGCCTGACACTTTTTTTCCCTTTTTAAATATCATACAAGGCAGATGTATTTTTAAAATCCTGGCAATTTACACAACACTAGGAAAGTGTCAGTTCTTCCTCATCAGAAATTTTCTGCACTTCCCCCAACCTTATTAGCAGTAATTCCTGCTAATTGATAATTATTACGTTTTTCTTAGGCAAATCTCGTTGTTGGTATAACAACACTTCTTGCTTTGCTAAGATCAATATGTTTAACTATCTTTGTAAATAATGCATAAAATTAATAAAAAACCCTACATGCTTGTTCTATGGAATGCAGAATTCATCCATTTGCATATAGGCTCTCTAGTTTACAGTTGTTTTGTTTAGTCATTCAAATTCATTGATTGATTGATTTATTCATTGCCCTTGGCTAGTAATAATAAGTCGCTCTTACATCCGAATAAGGAAATTCTTCATATGCAAACGTCATTAGGTCTTTGACTAAAACCAGTTGACACAGTCAGGCCTGTCCCTGGGCTTTGGAAGTTCCTGTGAAGAATAACTCTGACTTCTTCCACATGCTTTCCAATAAGATTTAACGTATTTGTAGAGAACTGTTCTTTACCTAGTTGGACTGGACAGGGCTGAGCCCTGCGTGGTGGCTCATGGGTTTTTGCAGTTAATTTTCAGGAAATGATGAGCATTTAGGTTGGGCAAGAGGAAGGCCGGCAGGCTTCTGGGTCCCAGCCCAAAATGACACCTCATAAAGCATGCCTGGCAAGTGGCCCTGGAAGAGTTTCAGAGAAGGTAACATAATCACCGCACTATTCTGGCATATGTCCCCCACCCTTATTCCACCCATCCTTGTTCTTAATTAGAGTAGAAATGCTCTCCTCTCTGAAACTCAGAGACTATGTACTTTATAGCTATACACGGAGATTTAAGCCTAAGGACAGTCCAGCAAAGTTATGAGAAAGATGAAACAGAGTCAGTGTGTGTCTAGGCATAGATCACCTCCAAGTAAGTAAAGACCAGGCTCACTCCAACTAGCTCTTTCAGCACTATGTGCTCTGCTCGTTACCTAAAGGCTTCACAGGGAATGCAGTGAGGTCTCCTCCTCTGTCTGGGGTGATGCTCCATCTCTCACCTCCCCTGGAAGGCCACAGAAAGGCCATCATCCTTCTGAACACCCAAAGTAGGCACCACTTGCTCTTTCTTCTAGCAAAATGTGGATGGGGAGGAGCTGGCTTCTAAGTGAGGAGTTCAGTTTAGAATACACAAGTTCAGAAACACCAAAGCTATAAAATGAGGTGAACATGAGCATAGGACCTCAGGACACACTTGGCCATAAGTTAGTCTGTGTTGCTTTGGCTCCTTCTCTCACTCATCATTTTCCATCCCAACTTTGAGGACCTTTTGTGTTCATCAGCTTTTTCCTGGCAGCAAATGAGCCCCATCCTACAGCAACGAAGGCTTGTTTTGTCTCATAGGGGTCTTTTCTCGTAGGGTGATGTAGGCTGAAGAAGGCCTGCTTTGCATTTCTTTATTCTAAGTTCAGGCTAAAAAATCTGGTCCTGGAGGGGAACGATATGTTGTTTTCACAGCAGAAAGAGCTGACAAGAACTCATTGTCCCTACTTCTGCTAGGACAAGGTATTTGTCTGCTCCTAGGCCATTGTCCATATGAGTCGCAAAGCTGAGCTCAGGGAGCAAGACAGGAGGAGACCCTCACTTACAGTCCAGGACCTCAGGTGACACTGCAATGCCCAGGTGTGTTAGTCTGTTTGCTGTTGCTACAACAAAATACTTGAGACCTGCAAATTTGTAAAGAATAGAGGTTTAACTGACTTATGATTCTGGAAGCTGGGAAGTTCAAGAGCATGGAAGCAACATGTGCTTGGCATCTGGCAAGGGCCTTCTTGCTACATTATAATAGGGCAGGGCCCTGCCATGGGAAGACAGAGCACATTGCTAGCTGGAAAAACTCCATATGAATTTTTCTTAAAAATTACTTATTTATTTGGTACAGGGTCTCACTATGCAACTTGCACCTTAATGATCCTCCTGTCTCAGCCTCTCCAGCACTTGGATTACAGGCGTGTGTACCATGCCTGGTTTCGGTAGCCTGCACAGTATGTCCAGGGTTCCAGGGGCAGCAAGGCATGTAGTACTGGGGATCAAACCTGGGTTCTGGTGCTTGCCAGGTAGGTGCTTAGACTGCTGAGCTACCTCCCCAACCATTTTTATCTTTTATTAAAGCCACTAATACCATTATGGGGTCTACACCCTCATGACCTCATTTAATCCTAATTATCTACCAGAGGCCCCACCTCCAAATGTTACTAATATATGACTTTGAGGGTTAAGTTCCTAAACCATGAATTCTAGGAACACACCCAAATCATAGCACTTGATTTTCTGACCTTGTAGGGGGAGCTGTGGAATAGTTGAGAACAGTGATTCAACTCATCATGCAAATGGAAGAAATGATTGGAGGAAGAGCTGTACATCAGTAACTTATTAGTTGTCTAACTATCAGAATTGCTGTATTCTAATCCAAACCCCACTTTCTGGGTCAGATTTAGAAAGCCACCACTTTATCTATTTGCGCATCAGAAATCAGCTGGCAGTTGTCTATGAAATAACCACTTGGCCTCTTCAAACACGACCAAATATATTTTAAGTTGGCAAAGTGCTGGTGTGAAAGATGTTCTCCTTCTTTTACTCTTTCTCTGCAAACCAAGTACAAAGACAAATAATGGTCACATTTTGTTGACAAAGGATTTTCTACTTTCTACTTCTTCAAATTTTATACTGAATGATGTGAGCTAATTTGAATGACTAATAAACTATTCAATGACAGATATTACTACTTTCATCAAAGCTTCTTTATTATCAATCATAACTATCACTGTTTTATGTAACCTAACAAAAAACATGCTGATTAAACCGATATGCCATTAATTCTAAGATGCATCCCACTTTTGGAGAAGTTACAATGTGAAAAATACATCTCAGGATCGATGAAATATGGTGTCTATTATTATATTTTTTCATGTCCAATCATGTTTCAGATAAGACCTATAAATCTTGCTGTACTGATCATCATTTATATCCATCTTATGTACTGTGTGACATTAACAATGTAAAAAAAGTTGAAAGATAAGCCAGGATTAAAATACTCTATGATATTCACCATGATCAATGTGTTCTTGTACTAAAATTAAATAATTGAGCTTTATCTTATTTGTTATATTTTCCGTCATTTTAAAAAAATTTTTAATAACCTATGTCCTGTGATTTGCATACTAAATGTTCCCCAGAAGGGTGCGTATTCCACGGATGGGGTCTAGGAAGAGGAGTGGATTCTAAGCACTTTACTTCTTTCGCAGGGCCGGGACCATTGAGGAGATGGTACCTTGCGGCATTTGAGAGGCAGGATGAAGATGTGTGCTGGGGGCTTGTCTAGGGCAGTGGCTCAGGTGGGACCAACTGCAGGGAATGTGTCGTCCCCAGCTCTCACCGCTTCCTGGCTGCCGTGAGCTGGGCTGCTTCTTCCACTGCTTCCTTGAGCCATGAGGAACCCACTTCCTGTCATGCCACAGCAAAGGAACCAGTCAGCCACGGCCTGAAACATCTGGATCATCAGCCACAATGAACTTTGGCCCCTTCAGTGATTCATCTCTGGCACTTTGTTACAGAAAGCTGAGCAACACAACTAGCACAATAGAACACTCAGAAAAGTGAGGCTTTAACATCATTATATAAATTTAGTATATACCATCTACTGAGAAATTTGAAATACACTGAAAATGACAAGAAAGATGCCCAATTTCCACTGCATTTACTCCTTGTTGTGAACTATGGCTAGTGCTATTTTTATTCTCGTATTTTATTTCTGAAACATTTGAAAAGGAATACTTTTATATTTCCAGAAAAGTAAGATATGACCTCTAATAAGGACCCCTGTACACTATTTGCAGGTCAGAAAAGCAACTACTAGTTGTCTATCAGAGAACCAAGTGCCCTCTCTTAAAACAACAGCAATGTATTCTAAGTTTGTAAAGTGCTGAAATGAAAGATTAATTCCCTGTCAAGCCTGGTTGCCAACCCTACTGTAACTGTGTGAATAAATCCCTTACAGGAATTATAATTTGAAAATATTCAGTGTATCCAGTAAAGTTTCTTAAAAAAGCAAGGGAATATCTTCTTCGCCTTTGCGTCTCCCTTACTAGAAAACTAACATAACAATCAGCATTTCCATGGCATCTTGGGCCTTGAGATTAAGAAGATACAGCATAAAGTATGGTTGAGAAGATGAGATGAGGGTTCCTGGGGTGCTGGAGCTGTGGGCCTATCCCCAAACTGCTCGCCTCTGGACCCCTTACTCAGAAGGGAGAAACACTCTGCTAAATTTTTTGCAGTTTGATTTTTCACTGCTCAGAGCTGATGGTAATTGCTTAGTCATACCAAGACTGTCGATGGAGGTACAGTTCAGCAGCCTTCTCTGCCTCTGAATCCTATGCATGATGGTAGCTGCTTGAGAAAGCACTGGTCGTGAGTGTGAGCCAGACAGAAGGTCTACCAGGGTCTTTTGAAGCAAACAGCTCTGCCTTGTTATGGCTCACCTTCAGATCAGTCACACTCTGTGGAATAGTCTAGGCCAGGAGGAAAGGGCCTGGCTGGCTGTACGGGCAAAGGTATCCATGACAGTCGAGTCGCACCAGCCTTTCATACCCTTGCCCACATGGGACTGGCTCTCTGACTCTTATCTGTTTCTTCTCTTGTTGCCCTCAGAAAGAGACAGAGGCAGGAGGCCGTTCGCATTCCCAGAAGTGCTCGCCTGGATCTTTGCTAATGAGACAGCCCCGAGCACTTGGCTTTGAGAATGTGGAAACGCGGGCATGTTTTACAAGATGCACAGGTGCGATCCTCTCCTTGCTTTCAGAGAAGTCATCTTCGTTTCCGGATCCAGTGACTCAGGGCAAAGAAAAAATTGTAAAGAAAGGTGTTCGGAAACTGCACGAAGCTTCTTTCCAAGACAGAATCTGCATCTGAGAGCTTTTAGGGATTCTGCGGACACTCCTTGTAAATGAAGATAAATAATTCATTCAATCAATGCACCTACATAATGAATCAGCATGGATACACTCCTAACACAAACACATAGATCGACTTAACGTTTTTCTTGCTGAGTTGTGGGGAGCAAGATTCTCTAACCTCCCATTCACCTTTAAACCATGTGGTCTGATGACTAATCGAAGCATATGATTTGAATTATCCAGAGTGAGCAGGAAGCACTGCTCGCTGGCAAGCATGGGCCTCCGTGGTGTCAGCCTCTGGCCTGGCTGCAGGCTGCTCCCAGCGGGCTTCAGGGACCTGGTGAGACTGACCTTGGCCGGGCCTGGGATGACCCCATGTCCTTCTATCTAAGACTCAGAAGTAAACACACACACCTTCCTTCAGGTACCGTGTCCGGGATGGCTTTGGATCTAGACGTGCACCTCCCTTTCAAAAGCCATCCCCACTACTTCATTCATTTAGGGCACCCCTACTGTGTGCTCAAGATCCAGCCCCACTGGCCTCCCCTTTGAAGGAAGCCTGGGAGATCTGGAAGCTAAGCCATTTGCTAAGGTCATGGAGATGGACTTGTATCAGGACTGAACTGTCTGGCTCCCTTGTCTAGGTCTGTTCAGCTGTAGGTGGAGAGAAAGGGCCACTCCCTGTTGCCACATTGCAATTCTATGATGCTTGGCTGTGTTTAAGCTGGGTGCAACTTTATTTCTCTAGTTTCTAAAGATGGATGTAGACTAGCTGATTCGAGATCTTTCTCCTTCTCTATCAGAGACAGACAGGTGTTACACATTTTTCTCACAGTATAGTCACATCTCACATAGTTTTATGTGTTATGCTCCAACTTTCACTCAGTTCACATCTTTTACTTTTTTATTCCTTCTGCTTGGAATTATTGACATTCTCAGGTCTAGGAAATATAGTTTTCATAAATAAAACAAAATCCAGTCTCAGTTTCAGAGACTTCAATTGCAGGTGCATTTAGCCCAGTCAAAGTTGCCTGCTAGGTATCTGCTGCTCTTTTAATTCCTGTTGTCTGAGTCTGACTTCTAGAAAGTTCCTTAATGGAAACTTAGATCTTCAAGTTCACTAATCTTTTCTGCATCAATACTTAATCTGCAAGGCTGGGCAAACATCTTTGCTCCTTTCCATAATCTTCATTATTTATTCCTAATGTTCAGTTTGCTTCTGTTTTACTATATTATACCTTTCCAATTTTCTTTATTCTTTCAGGTTCTTACACTAGGGAGACAATATGATATTTATACCTGTGGGTCTGATTTATTTCACTTATGAGTATAGCCTCCAGTCACACCTATTTAGCTATGAAGGCCTCAAGTTTTCTTCTTAATAGCTGAGTAGTACTCCACTATATTTGGCAATAAAATACATAATACAGCAACCATTGTTAATTTGCTCTTCTTGTTTTGAAAATGCATACCATATGTATTGTTCTATGTTAATCTGTTTTTGTCTTTGTTTTTGCTATTTGTGTTTGCTTTTGTTTTTGTCTTGACTCCTTAAAATAAATTTACATTTAAAAATGCAGTACACAGACACAAATGACGAATTTGATCATGTCAAATGTAAAGATGTTGTGAATAAAGTCAATAAAAGTTTAAATTAAAAAAAAGTTTAATCTGCTGTGCAGATTTCCCATGCAGTGTGTGCTGCATGCCAGATGTTAAAAGTTTTCATCTATAGTCCCGCATCTCAACGTATTAATTCCATGAGATCACTGAACACATTCCATACATGAAAAACAGTTACAGTGATTGTTTTAGCAGCCGTGTCTACTAATTCTATGAGCTTTCGTTTATGAATATGTTTCAGTTCGTTGACTTTTCTCCTCATTGTGACTCATGTTTTCCTGTTCCCTTGAAGGCCTGGTAATTTTTTACCCTCTATTGAGGAAAAGTGATTTACTTTGATGAGTGTTGGGTATTTTATATTCCCATAAATATTAAGTGTTATTCTGGGATGCCATTAAATTACCTGGAAACAGCCTGATTTTCTTGGATCTTGTTTTTAGGTTTCTTTAGACAAGACCAAGTTAACATTTACCTGGTATCTAATTTTGCCCTACTGCCCAGGGGAATCCCTTCTGTCCACCTTCTCTGTTGACCCTGAGTTAGGTTTACTGATATGGCTAGTGGGAGCAAGGACTCTTCCCAAGCCTGTGTGAGAGCTCTGGCATTATGTCCTCTGAATGCTCTCAGTGGTTCTTTCTCATTCTTGAATTAATTCTGCCTGGGGCTCCCCTACAGATCTCTGTTCTCTTTCACTCTAGAGTGCTCTTCCCTCTGATCCTCTACCATGTGACATCCCGCCTCCTTGGTCCCCAGCAACATTCCCGCAGCTTAAGGAGATACTGAACTCCCTCCAGCCATTCAAGGTCAATGAGAACTCAGGACACAAGTGAACCTCTACTGTAACATCCTGTAACTCAGCGATGTCCCAAATTTTCTGACAAAAGAGATTATAGGGCCACAGTGGAAAGTGATCGATGATGTGTAATGAGCCTAAGGAGAGTCACATGGAGAAAAAACATTCTCTCAGGCTTTCACAGAGAGCAAATTGGTC
>NDGN011501175.1:2952-17838 GCA_002564285.1 Tympanoctomys barrerae
TCTCTCTCTCTCTGTCTCTCTCTCTGTCTCTCTCTCTCTCTCTCTCTGTCTCTCTCTCTCTCTTTCTCTCTCTCCCCCTCTTCCCCCCCCACTCCCTCCCTCCTTCCCTCCCTCCGTTTCCCTGGATGCTCTAAATGAGAAAAGCAGGCAGCTTCCATTTCTGGGACACAAACACATGAAACCAGATTTCCAACAAAGACTGTGATAAATTAGAGCACCAGAAGAGGTCAGGCCTCCTGGTCTGATGGGTACAGAACTGTCACAGGCAAGGAGCCCCGCCCCCAACTCAGCCACTCCCAGCACACACAGATGGACTCCCCAGCCAGGAGCACCTGGAAAGTGTCACTCTTGCTAGGTTTCTGCATTCAATGCCTCTTCTGCTTATCACGTGGGTGTGTCCACCCTAAGGCTGTGACTGTGTCCTTTCTCACTTGTTGCTGTCCTTTTCTTCTGCAAAAGAATAGTGTGTGGCAATCCTACTGGTTAGTTTCCAATCTGTTTACCGGACCAAAGGAAAAGTGGCATTCATCAAATTGGGGGAAGAATTTTTCTTAAATGCCCAATCTCCAAAATTCCAAAGGAAGAGCCAGCCCAGACTTTGTTCCTGGAGATGTACCCAGCTACTCCTGGCTCCTGTGTCCAGGCAAGGCCCACCCTACCACTCAGCCCAGGTGCCTTCCAGGCTCCTACATACCATGGACTGTCCCCATCACAGTTCTCTAGCCTGATTCAGGCAGATACACACACACACACACACACACACACACACACACTCATCCTGGACCCTTGCAAAACATGCTGAATGAATGAATGAATGAATGAATAAACAAATGAATGAATGAACTCATGCATGCATGCTTCCTAGGTACTCTGGCACTGACAATGCCCTGGGCACCAGGATCAGAGGCTGATCCTTCTCTGTAGAGCCAACTCCAACCATCTCCAACATTCTTTTTTAGGAAAGAGCTGCCAAGTGCAATTCTTGGATCCTCCAAAGCATCTTCCTGCTAGAACAGAACAGGCACTGCTCCGGGTCCCTCTCTGCCTGGCCCCACCCAATGTCATCCTCCTTCACCCTGCAGCGCCAGCCTGACCACCTCCACCTACGAGGCAGTGGATACCACCGCTTACCTTCCGCAGAAACACACCTGCAATGCACCAGCGTCTTGCAAGTAGAAAGAGCCCGACTCTCATTGCACAGAAGCCCAGGCAGTGAGAACGCGCCCGTGACAGCTTCTGTGCGATTCTGCTGCATAATCAGCAGAGAAAGAGAAAAAATGCCAGAAATAGCAAGCTTTATAAGCCCTCCTGACAACTCTTGGTCCTCTATTGGCTGGAGGCCCGGCACCCCCGCCCCCCATCCCATTCCTACAAGGTGAAATGGAAAAACCTGTTATTTAACCTCTTTTATCAAAATCCATCTTCTATCCCAAATTGGGCCTGCACGTTGGGAGCTCCTGGTGGCAGTCCCCAGGCCAGGTCTCAGGGAGCAGAAGGGTAGGCAGCCCCTGTACACAGCACAGCTCTGCGTCATTTGTGGCTTCAGAGTCCTCCTCTCTCCTACGCTGCTCGGGAGTGGGTGCAACTCAGGAAGGACCTTCGGAAGGCAATTTGGCACACCTGTCAACGAGGGAGCCCCGTATGCAGGTTCAATTAGACTTCTGAGCATCATCCGTGCTGCAGAAATACCTGTGCTCGGCACGGATGTGAGCCCAAGGAGGTTCCTCGTTACAGAGCACTGGAGGCAAGCTGAGCGTCTGAAGCCGGGGTCTGACTGAACGAGCCTGAATGCCTTCCTTCTACAGAACGCAGTATGATAAGGGAGGTCTGTACGTGCTGGCTCAGAGCTGGTTGAGAGGAAGAGTCAAGGACATGGCCCTGCCTTTATCAAAACCATAACTGCGCGTGTTTGCATATGCATTGTAAAAGATAGGGAGCTACTAAGAGCCATTTCCCCAGGGAGCAGGAGATGGAGGTATTTTCAGTTGCTGCTTTTTGCTTTCTTGTCTTGTTTCAATTTTTTTTTTCTTTTACACAAGCATGTATTACATTTGTAACTTAAAACTAAAACACAGGAGCTTCCCCAGCTTCTTTCCCACTCCCCTGAAGCCACAAGCCAAGGGCCAAGGTCACCCGCTACAAGGCTGGACTGATTTGGGATAGTGCTGGCCCAGGCGCTGGGGATCCCTCCTTAGGTGTCACATGAATGAGGCTAAATTAAGGTTTATTGTGGAAGGTGGGGCTTTGGAATGAGAGAGCCAGTTTCAGACCCTAGCCCTGACTCACGAACAGCTGACTTTCCCGGGCTTCACTTTCTTCACCTGCAGAAGGGGGAGGAAGTACCTATTAAGTGTCATGTACTGTTCTGGGTACCGCTAAACCAATTTTACATCCTTGCCCGTGTCAGAAGCAACAAAGGCTCTGGGAAAGCACGACAGTACACCCAGGACTGAACAAGAAGGGTTCTGGGAAACCTCTCTGATATGGATCACTTACAACACTAAGAAACCGAGTGACGGAGAAGAGCCAGGGGACAGCAAGTGGCGTATGATAAAAGGGCCCGCTCTCCAGCATGTGCATTGGAGAAGGAAGGCAGGTGGTGAGGGTGACTGGAACAGGCTCCAAAAGAAAAGGGGTGTGGCTTCTGCTGTGCTCTTCCCTCCGCCTCGATGTCATTCCCTCAAATAACAGTCTTCTGCTCAACCTTCCCAGGGTGCACACACCCTCCACCCTCCAAGCCCCTCTGAGCTCTGCTGGGCCTCGGCTGTTCTGCACCACCTTCTCCTCAAGCCCAGGGCTTCTGTCTCTCTGTCTAGGTGGGTTCTGTCTCTGTGCTTTTCGTTCATTTTTCCTTCCTGAACTCTGAGCTCCTTGGTGGCTGAGACCATGCACCTTGTCCATCTCTGGGTCCTGGCACAAGGATTGGCACATAGTCTGATCTCAATGAACAGAAAGAGCACATGACCTTCAGGCCCCCAGCCAAATCCAAGTGCAGGGGACTCATATGAAGGGAAAAGAGGTTTTGTATCGTGATACAAAGATGGGTGAAAATTTCCAACACGTTGATGATTTAAAAGCATACATGTAGAGCTACAAGTGCATTAGAAGAATATTTGCATAAAAATCTGAGCCCAAATTCATATAGGCAAGTATGTTATTACCTCATTATTTATGAGAACATGGAAATGACAACAAAATCCATCAGTACAGGATTGGTCCAACAGATCATAGCTCTCTGTACAAAAGGATGCTATCCAGTCATGAAAAATGGCTGACATTTGCTGATCAGAATGGAGCCCCTATTGGTTGCTGAATGGAATACTTGCTAATCAGGAGTCAGGGATTCTGAAAAGTTACAGGGATAACTGATTGACACAGAGAAAGCCTGAAGGTAGAAACCCCTGGATTGTCTTTCATTCAGTCAGCCACTCATTCATTCACTCAACAAGCATTTTCAGTACCCTCCAGGTCCTCCCTGCTCCATGAAGGTCACAATTCCAGATGCCACTAACAATGGATGAACAGGACACTGCCTCTGCCCTCAGAGGCATCCTGGTCACCCAGGTGAGAAATCACGGTACCTATGAGATAATGCCCATAGCCAGGGCCCTCGGAGTGGTTGGATAGGCAAAGGCCACATGGAAAAGGTACTGTTCGAGCCAGGATTTGAGGCAGGAGCCAAGGCTGAGCACACAGCAGCACCTTGACTCATGATGAGATTAGGGCCAGAGAGACTCATTTTAAATTGAAAATGCTGTGAGAGAAAAATGCACAAGACATCTACCCTACCAAACACCACAGCCCAGCCTACCTTAAACATGCTCAGAGCACTTACATTCACCATAGTGGGGCAAAGCCATCTTGGACAAAGCCTATTTGAGGATAAAATGTTGAAAGTGTCCTGTAATACTCTATTGAAAGTGAACATTGGAATGGCTGTTTGCCATTCCAAATACATTTCCTACCGAGTGAATATCACTTTCACACCATTGTAAGTCAAAAAATTCTAACTCAACACTACCTTGTGTCAGGGACTCCTGACAGAGAAAGGAGACATCTGAAGAGACATGAATGGGCCGACCTGGAACAAGCACAGAAGGCCCCGAATTCTTCACCCAACACTGAGCTGCCCCATGGATCTGCAGGTGAAGAGTCTATCTGTGGGCGCTCAGCTCCGGGACACGAGATGCTGGACTTGATTCTCCAGCTGAGAGAGCAGCATTCTGGGATTGTGTTCATGTGGGTGGCAAAAGGCTTCCAGACCACAACTTGTCCTCCTGAGATCACCAGCAGGCAGGGCCGGGACAGATGCACACACCTGGCAGGTGGGTAACAAAGCCGGGAAAGGTGACCTCCATGCATGGGACTGAACTCCAGACCCATGCTCCTCTCTCTGCACTGAACATTTGGGCCAGGCACCCACTACGTGCCCAAGGGGATCCCATCTCTAGGGACCCACTGCTCCACTGCCTCTAGGGCGCAGCCATGGAGGGGCCCTTCCACCTCCAAAGGCCTCAGCAATTTCTAGTTTTAGTTTTCGGATCATGAGGCAACTGGATGGTTATAGTTCAAAACAAAGACAGATGACTCAGCTTCCTGTGGAGGTGCCGCAGCACTTTGAAAAAGAGACTTTAATTGTGATGCTTTCCTCTTCTTGGCTGTAGAGGGGGCTTATCTAGGCTACCTGATTTTCTTATGCTCAACTATCCCCAGAGTGAGGGACAGGGACAGTGGTCAGGCTTTAAATATGGCCAGGGTTTGGATACAGATCCTCCCTTCACCTGTCCAGACAACTTGAACAGAGTTCGATCCTCTCTGCGCCTGTTTCCTAATGATTCCCTAGGTGAGAATAATGGCTTCTTCTCAGCGTTATGGGGCAAAGCTGCGACACCCACACAAAGGCCCAGCGCCTGGCACAAACTAGGCGATTCAGAAACACCACTGCTAAGAGCAACAGTCACTGTGCTGAGGTTCTACAGGAGCTCAGTAATCTCATTTAATCCTCACACCTGCCCGGCGCACCAACAGCATCCCATTCTGTAGACCAGGGAACTGAGGCTCAAAGCAGTGAGCTGACCGGAACTTGTCTTTGCATGTAAGCGGGTCCATGTGCACATGCCAAGCCAACTCACCACCAAGCTGTATAAACGTTTTCCTCTGACACCCTCTACGCTAGCACCAAAGTGCATACCAGCCTCTCACTCTTTTATCTGCAAAATGGGAACACATACATTCTGTGGTCATTAAGACAATTCAGCGAAGCTTCAGAAAGCTTCCACCACATCACACAACTCCATCCTCTGGTCCACAGAGGACCCTTGCAAAGAGCTGAGTGTTCATGTCTCCAGGAAAGACACCTCACCCATGGTCTGGAGAAAAACTACAAAACCAAGAAAGGGCACAAGTTCATGCAAATATGAAGAACACACCTTGAAATGACCATCAGCCACATGGCCACCCTTGAACCTTTGACCCAAACCTAATTCGAACACACACACACACACACACACACACACACACGCTCAATCTCCGAGCAGGTGAACACAAGGTAACCCATGACAGTCCAAAGCCAATTCCTGCCCCTTCCCTTGCCTCACCCTGAGCAAACGCTGACAGAGCAACCCTAATAGTAACTGACTAATTTTACACCCTGTGATTACCAGGGCTGATTTCCATGCAACCTTCCTTTCACAGCGCCGAGAACCTCTCAAGAGCAGTAATTGCCAAGTTCAATTTTAGCTCTGTCATGCCCAACCATTGGTGCTAACGAAGGCGCTGCTTCATCGCCAGGTAAGCTGGTAATGAAGTCAGCTTCGCAGCTTCATTTCACAATATTGTGATGCCCCGTCAGCACCTGTAAGTGCTGAGAAGCTGCGAGCTTCCATTAAACAAATCTCACCGAGGGAAGTGACTAAAGCCGCTTTGCACGTCTACGGGGGCCTGTCTAGATCCTCACGCCTACTGAATCCCACCTGCCTCCTCGCACAGGGCACCCTGACCACAGGCCGCGCTGCCGCACACTGAGGATGCCTGATGCACAGCAACCACCTCCACCTTCTTCCTCATCCTGCGGCCTCGCCAGGTCCCATTGTGCTGGTGTCTGTTGGTCCTTAAAACACCTTCTCTCATTATTTTCCAGACCAATCAGTGATTTTCTCGCCAAAAAAAAAAGTGACTCTGGCCTGCTCTTGCCACTCACAAGCCTCCACAGGCCCCCACTGTTCTCAAGGTGAAGTCCTCCCGTGATTTTCACCATAGGCTCCCTGCCATGAAGCCTGGCCAAGCCCTCAGACCTAGCACCTCCATCCCTCTGTCTTGGCCCCACCCCTGGGCTGCACTATCCAGGTAATAGGCCCCTCCTACCTTGTTTTCCACTAGGCTGCCCCTTCAGCATAGAAGGAAACCTCTGCAGAACATCTTTACAAAATCCCTGTTAGTCACCCAGTGCAAAACTGCCTGGATCTTTGGGCTTCATCACAGAAATACCTCAGACAATACCCACTGGGCACTTGGTAAGCACCTACTGTGTGTACCTATTGGGCACTTAGTAAGCACCTACTGTGTGCCAGCCATTAGCACTCTTGAATCCTTAAACACCAAGATGAGATTAAATGCTTCTTTTCCCAGGTAGGCCAACAGGCTCAGAGAGGTTAAGTACGCTCTGGAGAACACCCAGTTTCTAACTATAGGGTCAGAAATCAAATTTAAATATGAACACGAGACAGAATCCTCATGTCTGACTATGTAGGTGGTCTTGTCCCCTAGCCCCCCTGCATGTACTCATCAGGGGACATATGCACAGTGCCGCATTCCGGCCTCGTTTTGTTAAAATGCCTCACTGGCCTAGGGTTGTAGCTCAGCTGCAGAATGCTTGCTTAGCATTCACGACACTCTGCATTCAATTCCCAGTAGAGAAAAGAAGTCTAATAATGAAGCATTGTCCTTAGCATCTATCCTGTTATTAATCTGCACCCCTCACCCCACACACATGTCCTCCCTGTCCCAGTTCCCACAGCAGAACTGTACTTTGACACAGCCTGGTATGCTTGGGTTGACTATGGGATGACTTTAGCTTTTGCCCAGAAATTAACAGGAGCTAGAACTGCGTTTCACCCTTCGTTCTTGCCCAATTTCTCTGGTCCCAATGCAATGAAATCCCTGCACACACCCTGCCACAAATTAAGTGCAATTATTATCCCTGTTGTACACAGGAGGAAACTTCAGCGTGGAGAGGTTAAGCAACTTACAGGTTATACACACCAAGTAACCATCAGAGACAGAACTGGAATGAAGGGCCTGTTCCCTCCCGAGCATGCTTGCTACAATTGCGCTATACTATCAGCCAAGCCACTGTCTCCTTTATTTTACAGCTAAGGACACTGAAGTTCTGATAGACACTGGGGCGCTGGTCTAGCCTGCAGACACAGAAAGTAAAGCCCTTCCTCAACTTCAGGCATCAGAGGCCACCTGCCCCATGGGCAACTGACAAATTCTCTTTTCCCTGCACAGTGGCAGCTGACAACCAGCTAAATGCAGAATGGAAATAAGTTCTGAAGAGGTGAGTTCAAATTCCACTCTGGCCACTTACTAGCTGTGAACCTGAGGGCAGGTCTGAGGCTCTCTCTGTCAAGTGGCATATGGGTGCCGCTCCTTGTTGGATGTCTGAAGACAGCAAAGGCCCCTGGCCCTCCCTTCCAGAGGACATCCACCCCAGGTCATCCTGGCAACTCCTTCCAGTGTGTCCACCAGGAGATGACATGGGGAAGAGGATTGCGTGTTTCATTCACTGTGTAGTCCCGGGTTCCCTGCGCTAGCTTCGCCACCCACAGGCAGAAGCCACCATGAACCTGGGCACAGGCTCCGGAATTCACTCAGTGCCCCAGGCTCCCCTTCACCTGGCTCATAAGCATGGGATGGGGCCCCGTTTCCAGATGAAGAAGCCAAGGCTCTAGGCTGGGCAGCAAATTGCCCAGGGTTTCAGAGACACCCAAGCAAGGAGCAGAGTTTCAAACTTAGGTTTGTCAGATTCATCCTGTTTTCCCAATCTGTCAGGACTGAGTTAAGATAAGGATCCTGGCTCCTTATAACCCTAGCCCTTTCCCAAAGCCTTAAGAGAGGCTACTGGAGGCTCCAGACACCCCAAAAGCAGAGCACAGATGGCAGCTCCCAAGGGACACAGCATCTGGGTCTCACATCCAGCCTGACACATGGACATAAGAGACTAGCGGAGGACTAGGGGTCAAGCACTTGGCTGGGAGGAGAGTGTCCCCAGGCACTCCTTCTGGGTGCCTTCCAAGACCACTGGCCAAAAGCACTACATTCAAGCCACTTTCTGCAGCACACAGCTCCAGGCTTGTCTCATACATAGTCCTCCCCCAACTTCCCCCTCCTGATGCTCCTTCCCCAGCTTTGGACCCTTGCTCCCGCTTACCTGTTCATGTGAGGTCCCTCCCAAGGCTCAGATTCCCCTCTCCCATGGGGATTTCCTGGGTCCCCACATAAGTCCCAACCTCTCTCTCCTCCCAAACCCCACAAAGCCAGATGCCTTATGCAGAGCTGCCCGTGGGAGGGTCTCACTCCACCTCCCAGCTGAGGCTCATCACATGGGCTGTTGGTGGACAACTGTGATCCCAAGGTTCTTTTCTCTTCCCCAGTTCCTAGAGTGCTCAAATGTGTCAGGTTCTCCAACCACAGGACCTCTGTGTCTGCTATTCTTTTTATCTAGAATATTTTCCCTGTCCCCAACACCTAGCATCTCCTAGTCTTCCTGCAGTTCTCCCAGCCCTGGGCCACTGACCCGCCTCAGACCTGTCCTGGTACCACTATGTCTCAGCACATGATCACTCACTGCGGAGAGCAGAGGCCACAGAAGTACAGCATTGGTTCTGTCTCATTCACCCCGAGTCCCTGCCTCAGTGCCTGGCACATAGTAGGGGCTCAGAAAAATATGTGTTGTTTGAAAGAGTGACCGCTACTGTGGTTGATGACAAAGAAGACCGCAAATCATCCCACCCCTGCCTGTACACCCTCTGTACTGTAGTGTGGATGCTCCGCTTAAGTGAGGGGACCTGTTCCTTCATAGATCTGGTCAGCTGTATGCATTGAATCCAGGTTTGACCATGTGACTTTATTTGGCCAATGGGACCGCAGCAAATGTGATGCAAGCAGAAACTTACAAAGCTCTGGGACACTGGGCGCCATGCACTCCTGCTAGCTAGGCTGTCAGGGAGCCCCAGGGGGACAAGCCCAAGCTAGCCTGCTAGAGACAATGGGCACATCTGAGCCACCAACTGCAGAGCTGTGAGTGAAGCCATCCGGGTCATCCTGCTCCCAACCAGCAGCTACCTGACCACACATTGCAGAGAGCACCTGCACACAGCCACCAGACCAGCAGAGAGCCTTCCAGATAGCCTTCGGAACTGTGAGCTGTTGCTGCTGTGTTATACCACTACTGTCAGGTGGTTTGTTAGCAAAACTCAGCAGATGGAGGAACTAATAGAACACCTACCACAATATGCTCACAGCCAGAGATACGTGTGTCCTATACAACATCAGGTTGAAAACAACAAAGACATCTCAGGAGCTGGAAAACAGCTGTGGAGAGGGACCCAGGACCCTGGAGCTGAGCCTTGCTGGCCAATGACTGGCTTGACTCAGGATGGGCTCTCACCTCTGTGCCTAGGTCTCTCCCTGTCTGTGTGGCCAGAACAGCACACTGTGGCTGTGTGTGCAAAAAAACTCATCAAAGGGAGCCAAAGATCCTGCATGTGTGAGGACTTATGGTGCCAAATGAAGACCACGGCCTCAGAACTAGGCAGATTCAGGTCCACGAGCCACTCTGTTCCTTATAGGCTGCATGATGTTATGCAAGTTTCTCAACCTTTCTGAGCTTTCAAGTAGCATCCACGACACAATAACACAGAGCCTACATGACTACTGTGGGAATTGAGTAAGAAGACAGTTTACAAAATAATCTAACATAGTGCCCAGCACATAGAAGGTATTCAGTACACAGCATCACCCGCACCTCACCAGTGCCTTTTACACTGTCATCTGAGCTGCACTGCCCAGCTTGGCAGCTACCATCTCCATGTTTGACATCACCGTCTTGTGCTAAGTGCTAACTTGTGACCGTGGCATGCATAGCACCCTCCACAAGGGGAGTCCACATAAAGATGGGGGCAAAAGAGCAGAACACCGCCAGCTTCCAGTGGCAGAGAAAACCCAGGAGTGAGGAAGAGTGTAGATAGACAGAGTACAGACAACTGGAGATAACTCAGAGCTGCATCCTCACCCCAAGCCCACATCCACCTGTCATCTGTGACCCTGCCTCCAGGTGCTGTTGGTGCACCAGCATATGGCCTGGGCCACAGAGAATGAATGCAGTGGCAAAGGGCCCATGTCACCCAGGTCCCTGGACAGCAGTATGGCTCCACACACACAAAGCTCCCCATTATGAGATCCACACTGTGGAGCCTGGTGCCCCATGTCCTCCACCACTTCTAAAGAGCCTGTACCCACCCAAACAGGTCTGTAGTCCAGCCAGTGTCCCCTCCCCCTTCTTGGTCCCTCTTTATATGGTGTGGTTTCTTAGAAGGAGAACGGGTGTTCCTGGCAAACAGGTTGGGTCCCAGTTCCACAGTGCTCATGGCCCAGTCACCTGCCCTCCTGAGGCCCAGCTCCTATCCACACAGGAGGGCGAGTCTTCTATTTCTGGGCGAGGGTACTGCTTACATAAGTAACACAAAATGCCCATCTGTTATGGTTTAGACCTAAAATATCCCCGCCAAAGTTTCATGTGTTCCAAGGTCCCAGAAGGTCATTGATCAATAGCCTAGTAACCTCATCTGTGGATTAAACCATTGAGGCATCCCTCACTGAATATGCTACTGGGAGACAGGGCCTGCTGGAAGGGCTGGGTCCTCAGGGCTGTGACCTGGAGGGGCACATCCTGTTCGCAGCCCCCTCCTCTTCCTCTGGCCCTCTTGCCTTCTCTCAGCTTCTGGCCCACTGTAAGTAAGCAGCTGCTCCTCGCGGTAATTTTCCACCAGGTTTCTGCCTTGGAGGCAAGGAATCATGAACTGAACAGCTGAACCCTTGAGCCAAAATAAAACTTTCTCCTTTACATCGCATATGTCACGTATTTGGCCCCCACAATGGAAAAGCTGACTGACACGCCAGCCCAGGATGGATGCTACATAGATGTCCATCTCCCCTCTGCCATTTTTCCCTATCCTGGCCTTCTTGGAAGTCCTGTCTCATTGGCTCCCCTGAACACTGCAGGTCTTGGGGGTGATTTACCTTTATCTCTCTCTGACTCTCTGTCTGTGTGTCTGTCTGTCTCTCTTTTCCCCTACCCCTCACCTTGGGCTCTGAAATAAGAGCTGTCTCATCTTGTGACTGATCCCGTGGAGACTCCTCACTTGGCCCTACTGTCTTAGTCATTTTCCCATTATTGGGATGAAATATCTAACACCCACAACTTACAGGAGATAAGGATTATTTGGCTTACAGTTTCCAGTAGGTTCAGGCGAAAGTTGTGTGGTTCCAAGGCAGAAACAGCACTGGGAGGGGCCTGGGAAAGAACAGCGGCTCACCCAACAGCAACCAGGAAACAGCAAAAGGAGGAGCCAGGGACAACAATACACCCTGAGATTAGGCCCCCGGGGATTTACTTCCAACCAAGTGAGGTCCTAACAGCACATTAGGTACTAAAGTCATCAACAGATGAATTCACTGATGAGTACAGTACCCCATGAGTCAATCACCTTCCAAACAGAGGAGATGGTGGAGGGAAGCATTGTGGATCTCAACGGCAACATCTACCTTGCCTGAGGACAAGGACCCAAGACAAGAGCTAGCCACAGGCAAAACCTCATGAGCTGCAGCAGGAGCACAGAGAAAAGGTTTACCCAAAGTCGCACAGCAACCCACACGAAAGCCCTGCCTCCAGGTCCACACTCCTGAAGGCTGTTCTCAGACAGATGCCTTATAGAGATGCTGATGGAGTCCTCCGAGATCCACAGGTTCAGGCTGGGTGCTGTCTGCCAGTGGCTGTAACACCAGTGCCCCAACTGCTCCTGAGACCATCCGCCCTGAGTCTCTCTCCCCAGAATCCTCTTCTCAGGCGCTGCATCCAGCAGCTCAGCTGAACACAATCGCCTTGGTGCTCAAGGCCTGGTCATTTGACCAGCATCATCCAGACCTTTTCAGAAGTGCAGAATCTCTAGCCTCACAATAGCCCTAATTTATCAGAATCTCCATTTTAACACAACCCCCGTGGATTGCACATGCATATTAAAGCCGAGAAGCCCTCGCTTGAAGTATGTAGTTACCAGTCTCTGTAGGAGTCAGTGGACTAATGGGTTTTAGCCAAACTTTCCCAACATGTGACTAATGTAATATAACTTACATGCTACAATATGAATATGTGTGTGACTCAAAATTCTTCTGTTGAGATCCTAATGGTACCTGGAAGTGAGATCTTTAGAAGGTGATTGGGTCATGGGACAAAGTCCTCACAATTGGGATCAGTGTCTTTATAAAAGATGCCCCAGAGAGCTACTCACCCCTTCTGCCACAAGAAGCTATAGTAAGAAGGTGGTCATCTGTGAGGAAGAGGACCCTCACTAGAAAATGAATCCCCTGGTGCTGTGATCTTCGGCTTCCCAGGTTCCAGGACTGGGAGGAATCTTTTTCTGATTTTTATAAGACACCCAATCTGTGGTATTCTAACAGTCCAAGTGGATTCAGGCATTATCCAGCCCTGACTGTTAACTGTAGAGGCGCACCAGCCCACATGGACATCAACTACCTGCCAGCTGTGGGGTGCACAAGGCCCCTTTTGCACACATGGCAAGTGGGACTTACTGAGATTCATGTCCTTCCTGTCTGAGCTCTCGCCTCACACCCCTTATGTGGTCCCCAGAAATCTATTTCGTTTTGATGACTGTGAAATTCATGCCAGCATCTGCATCAGCCGATTAAAGCTTTTACCTCTGCTTCTTTCTGAAAAGGCTCTGACTTACTGCCCTCCTTCATACTTGTACATCAGACAGCCAGGAAATGCTGCCCAAAAGAACCCCTGGGGCAGGCGGCAGAAAGCGAAAGCAATGTCGTTCTCCTGGGCCATGGAACAGTGCAGCGGGAGCTGGGCCCATGGATGCCTCTGCTTCTGAGAAAAAAGTCTCCCCTCAAGAGAAACCCTGCTTCAGCCCACTTTAGGGACTGAGCCCCTATCTGAGGGGATGTCCATGACCTTTGCAAAACTAACTGCAATAACCATATCCTACAGGCCGGCAGACCCCAGGGCCAGCCCCTGGGGCTGCGGTAATCCCAACATTGTTTGGACAGGAGGTATCCTGAAGAGCTCCGTCAACTCTGCCTGTCGCCTGAGGAGGAAAGTGGCTCACCTTGCGCTAATCGCTCTAATTCATTTTTTATTACTAACTTTTCTGTTTTCTATTTGCCATCTGATTGAGGATATTACCACAGGCATTTAAAAAGCCTCAGCTTGCACCACAATGGCAAACATAACTATTTTCATTGAAATCTGCACTGATATACATATAATTCCCCGATCACAAAGACCTCAACGGTCCACACATTAGGTCCTACATGAAGGCAGATTCGTCAAGAGGCAAATATGCCACAGTTTTTTCAAAGAATCAAACAATGAGCTATACCAAGGGAACACAGTAAAATGGGCACCTCTTTTGTTGCTGGTGAATATGGTTTACATTTCTGGGAAAATAACACACCAGCACAAATCAGAATCAGCATGCTCACTTCCTTTGCCCCAGGCAGTATGTGTTGGCTATGCCCAATAACCTGGGTTTTGTTTGGTTTTCTTTGTTTTGATTTTGGCAATATAGGAGATTGAACCCAGGGCCTTTGAAGCCACACCCTCATCCCATTTTGTTTTTATTTTGAAACAGGATCTCACTTAGTTACTAAGTTACTCATGCTGGACTGGAACTTATGATCCTCTTGCCTCAGCCTCCAGAGTACTAGGACTATGGACACACTCCACTATGCCTGGCTAGCGGTATAGTCTTATCTATGATATCCCCTTCCTGTCTGCCATTCTGTGTATTTAATCCATCCCCAGAGCTCACACATTCTACCTTCTAATATCTCCCACACTCCTCTCTTCTCTCTATTCCACCCACCACCACAGTTCAGGCCAAAGTGGGCCCACAGAACTTTTTGGAATCAGGAAAACATTCTGTGGCTATCTTGCCCAGTATAATATACTCATACATGGCTAACTTTCTTAAAATATGGTGAATGTGACCCTCCTACATCCACTCCTGCCCTATACCCAATACCAGCCCCCAAAACAGCCACAATGTTGTCCCTGAAATGCAGCCCCCTGCACAGCGCCCACTGCCTTTGAGTCACAGCCCAGGCTCTGGGACAGGGCTGTCGAGCCCCATCTCCTGGGAATGCCACACAGTCCAGTTCTAAGAGAACCCATGGTATCACAAGAGCTAGATGGGGCAGCCCAGAGAGGTCAGCAGTGAAGGCTCCTGGGAGGGTGGTACCCTGAGAGACATTCATAGGCGTCAGTCAGTCCTGTTGATGCCACAACCAGAGGCGCAATGGTCAGAGCTGGTCTGATCGCTGTGTCCATGAGCAAGGAGCAGAGGCTCCTCAGGAAATGGATGTTCTGGGTGGAGGTGGAAGAGAGGAGAGGGACATGACTGATAAACATGACAGGTAAACGACATTTACAAGAGGAAAAAAATAATTGGTAAGGCAGCTGATAGGGCACCAACTGGGGAACAGTAGTTTACAGCAGTGAATATTAAGAAAGAAAAGCAATTATTGAATCTGTCCTAGCGATTTGATTTGAAACTGTCTAATTGCTGTTTATCAATAAAA
>NDGN011501183.1:777-16805 GCA_002564285.1 Tympanoctomys barrerae
AAAAAAAAAAAAAAAAAAAAAAGCCCTGCTCCAGCAGAGGCAGCCCAGTCTCTGATCATGGAGGGGCAGTGGGGAGGGACAGGGCCACCTCACCAGTCAGCAGATGGTGGCTAGCCTGGTACTCGGGCCTGCAGGGCTAAGCAGTGGGTAGAGTGCCTTAGGAGGGTTTGGGGGGGGGCTCATGGAGCTGTCTTCCATGGACTACCCACCTATCCTAGGGAGACAAACCATACCCACTCCCCTAACCCTCACCCAACCCTAGTAGGGATCTGCATGCCTCTGTGACTCAATCTCCGCAATACTACAGGAAGGGGTAGCATCACAAGGCCCCTAAATGCCCAGCAGCTCCATCCATGGCCTTGGGAATCAGAGCTCCAAGACTCCTCAGGTCTGGGCTAGTGAGAGAGCTGGGCAGGACCATACCCAGCTGCCAGGGGCTTCCTGCTTGCTACTGCGGTCAAGTTGGCCTTCTTCTCACTGAGAGAAGAGAAACTGAGGCACAGAAAGGAGACCTGCCCCATCCTGCCTACCACCAGGCAGAGTGGACTTGGGTTCTTGCATTCCACTCTTCCCTCTGTTGGTATTAGCTGAGTGTCCTGGATGCCTCACTGGCCCCTCTGGCCACAGTATCCATAGCTGTGACATGGGGTGACCCAGTGGCCTGCCCAGGGCAGTATGATGAGTGTAGGGCGCAGAACCTGCGAAAGCCTTGATCTGCTGTGCTGCTGAGGTCTGAGATGGGTCTGAGTGTGTTGTCTCTAGAGTACTCGCTGTAATGAAGGAGCACTTGGGATGTCAAGTGACCAGGAAGGGACTAGGGAAAATGGAGCTCCAGGGGCTCTGGAAGCAGTAAGAGTGGGAGATGGCAGGAGTGAGAGGGAGAGAGAGCTGGGGCCCAGCTGTGGGACAAGAGTAGGGGGGGCTCAAATGTTACCTCTGACCAGGAGGCATCCCTGGGATGGAGTGAGGTGGGTCCCCACTGGTCTACTGGGCACCTCTGTGTGCCAGGCCACAGGTGGGAGCCAGTGCTCAGGGATTGATGTGACTTAGCTCCTCCCACAGAGGAGACCCTGGCAGCGGCCACTGTGGAGTGCCTGCTGTCTGTACTTGGTCTCTTCCACAGTGCCATGTTGTGACTCTGCATGTTCAGGATTTCAGTTGGATTCATAGTGGATCCATTTTACAGAAGTAACATCTGCAGCTCAGACAGATAAAGTAATCAGAACCAGGGATGCAGAACTAAGATGTGGTGTCTTAGAGTACATGCTGTCATTGTCCTCTGGTACTGGACAGAATAAGGCGCACAGCTGGTGGCAACTGTAGTGACCAACTGTACTAAGTGCCTGGTGGGCCCCAAGTGATCATGTGAGGGAGGTGCTGGTTACTATCCTAACTTTACCCACAGTAACAATAGTCTGGGTAAACTGAGGCACAGAGGGATTAAAGAGTTGTTCCCAAGGTCACATAGAGGGAGAAGACCACAGCCCTGTTCATGGAAGTGTCCTTGGACCCTGTACACTGGAGCCCCTTACAAGCACAGATGGGAGACTGAGGCACAGAGGTGCTGTCTACTATCCCCAGGGGCCTGACCTTAAGTCTTCCTCTGACATCGTCTTCAGCCATACCCCTCCCAGCTTGGGGGCCTTGCCGAGGGCCACTGGGCTTTTGCTTCCAAGTAGGACTAAGCCTCATGCATCCTGGCATGCTCCTGCCTGGCCACATTCCGAGGGCCCACTGTGTGTTGTGCTTGGTGCTGGTGCTCATGGCAGGCAGTGTCATTTAACATGCATGTGGAGGGGATGGGGGAAAGGCATCAATCTGAGGATTTTTCTGGGGGCTGAGGGGGAGCAGCTGTGGTTGTGGCGGGTGGCCTGTGCTGTCCCTCTGCCCAGCATGCCAGCCCCGTGACGTCAGCAGGTGGCCCAGCTGGGCTGCACTGCCCACGGGTGCCCTCAGGAGGAGCTGGGCGGGTGGCAGGCAAGGGGGCCTGGGAGGGCACCGGCGGCCTGTGGTCACAGAGCAATCTCCATTAGGGCCCATGGGCGAGTGGCTGCAGCTCCTGGAATCCTATTAAAAGCTTTTTCATTGTTCCCCGAGATATGCTCCGTTCCACCGGGACCTGGGCATGTTGATAATTTATTTGTGGAAGCGAAAGGGGCGAAGAGCACAGGAGAGGCGGAAACGTCATTATTTACTCAGCCAGTTTCTGCAGCTGGGCTGGCATGGGGCAGCTTGCACTGGGGAGAATCATCCCTGCCCTCACCCTCACTCTGGGTCTCTTTTGGGGGAGCAAGCTCTGCTCAGGGTGCAGCTGGGGTGGGCATGATAGTGGAGGAGGGCTGAATCCTCTGGGGGTGCTGATGGTGATGGGGGCCTCAGAACTCCCAAATGCAGCCTGTTTCAAGCTCAGATGGCATGAGTGGGGTGGGGAGGTGACTGAGGTCTCCTGATGTCCCAATTCTGGCTCCCATGCTGGGAGCCCCACCCCACCCTGAGCATAGTGCCATGGAGGTGACAACCTTATCTGGTCCTGAAGGTGCTGACTGGAAAGCTTATTCCTGGGGCCTCAAACAGGGGGGCAGAGGGAACCCCACAACACCACAGTGGCCAGCTGTGTATCTGGCCAGGTTGCTGCTTCCCTAGAGACCACGGACCAGGAAGAGGCCTCACCTCAGAGGGATGGGAAAGAATTCACAACTCATGATAATGTAACAGCAGTGGCCCTGGCAGATGTCACTAAGCATTCACTCTGTCACAACGGCCACGCCTATCATGTATGTGTTGCACTTAACCCTCACAACCTCTGTGAAATGGAAGCATAGATGGTCAAGGTCACATGGCATGTAAGTGCCCGAGAGGAATTTCAACCCTGGCTTCTGGTACAGGCTTCCTCTTCATCCCCAGCTCCCCTTCCAAACGAAGGAGCCTTAGAGGGACAAGGTTTCCTCCCACAGAACCGTCCAGGGTTAAATGCAATTGCCAGGCTGGGGCTGCAGTTCAGTGGGAGAACATTTGCCTGGTGAGGCCCTGGGTTTCATGCACAGCAAAATGACAAAAACCTGAGCTCTCAGAGCAGCTCTGGGGAGCTCAGGCACAGTGTCCCATGTGCAGACGAGCAAACCGTTTCACAGAGGCGACGGCACAAAGCTGGGGTGGGTCAGGCTGGTTCTGTGGCATCCCTTAGGCTGCCCAACATTGAGGGATATAGAGCACATCAGGGCAAGGGGCCCTCAGGGCTGTGTCCCATCCGAGTCCAATCCCTTCATCCACCCCTGACCAGATCACCCTAAACTGCAGGTCAGACGACCTGCAGGCAGAGCAGTTTTCCCACTGCTGCTCTTTCCCAAGCTGTATCCCAGGCACCACCAGGCATTTTACAAAATTCTATTGTCATCAATTCCTTCTGGTCATTACTAGCTCCCTAGTTCCCAAAAGCTGGCTGGCCCTCCTGCCCCACCTCCAGGCCCTTCTCCTCAGGCATGCAGGGTGACAAAGCTTACCCCTTAGAGTCTTGGCTGTGCCCTGCCCTGTATCTGCAAGACTGCCTCCCTCCCCTGTCAGATGCTACCTCCTGTGTTAAGCTTTCCCTGACTAATGGACACCAGACTTCCTGTCCCCCAGACCTAGGACTTAGGAGCCTCCCAGTCATGTGACTGTAATTTGTACATATGTCCCACTCCACCAACCCTGCTCTTCTTTCCCTCCCATGACCCTGGAGAGGTGCAGTGTAACTGTGGTGTCCAATCTAATATTCATCAATTCATCTAGCTGAAGTGTCCATGGCTGAGATGTACTGATAAATTTGCTTTGTACAGTAGTCTTGGAATGAGTGTCATTAACCCATTTTATAAAGGAGAAATCGGACACTCAGCCTGCTCATCACACTCTCCCTGCAGGGATCTTCATTGCACTTTAGAGCCTAGAGACTGATGCTCAGGGATGGGCCAGGGTGCTCAGAGCCCCAATCTGACTGGGTGTGCCATGACTCTGGGTGGCTTGTTCAGTCACCTGGCCAAGGTCTCCCAGTTTTCAGGGACAGAGCTCAGGATAAGGCAGGTGCTGCCTTGGAGACTTGATCATCACCATTTTACCTCCAGTGGTGGGCCTGGGACAGGTAGCAATCAGCCTGGCCTTTCCTGAGCCCTTACTCTGCCTCTCCATGAAGGGTGTTAAATGTGGGCCTTACCTAATCTTCACAGTGGCCCAGGTGTACTTGAAGTCTCCATTTTACAGACAAAGAGGAAACTGAGGCTAAGGGGGGGGGGGAAGTAGGGAGTCAGTGCCTTTCCTGAGTGAGGAGGGGGCAGTCCCAGTGCTCATGCGCCAGCCCTGAGCTGCCCATTCATGATGCGGATGCTGGCCTGTCTTGTTCACCTGAGGCCAGGACTGGCCCTCAGTTGCCTGCCATGGCTGGGCATCCTCAGAGGAGAAGGCAAGCATGGCCCTGCCCCCACGGCAGCTGCCTCCCTGGCTGGTGGCCTCACAGACAGACAAGGCTTGTGGGAGCTGGGGGCCTTCAAGGAGAACGTGGCTTTTGCTGGCAGCTGCTCAAAGGCTTCTTTGTGGCATGGGGGCTGGCTGGGGGCAGCTGCCCTGCCGGAGGCGCAGACAGCTCAGCCTTTGTGGCAGTGTGCCACCCTTGCCCTGACCCAGGGTCAGCAGGACAGAGGCCTTTCTCTGTGGGAGGCTAGGGGCCTGGGATGGGTGTGGTCTATGTTGCCAGGGACCTAGGAAGCACTCTGCTTGTAGATCTGGCCATAGAGGAGAGTAGGATGATAATAATCACAATGACGTCAACCACAATAATGGGGTAGCTGCCACGTGTGGAATTTTGACTATACGTGTGCTTATTAGCAGAGTGTCTTAGCTCACAGCCACCCTATGAATTGCTGACAGTCATTTGATCCACTTTATAGATGAGGAAACTTAGGCTTTACCAAGTGGAATAACTCCAAGGGCAGAACTGGACCTTGCTATCCATGCCAACCAGGGGCCACCCCATGTGCAGAGCCAAAGCCATTCTGCCCTGTCTCCAATGATCCCAGCCCATTCATCACACTCTCTCTGCAGTCCCCTGGAGGGATCTTCATCACACTTTAGAGCCCAGAGGCTGATGCTCAGGGATGGGCCAGGGTGATCAGAGCCCCAATCTGACTGGGTGCTCCATGACTCTGGGTGGCCTGTGCTTTGTGGGTGAGAAGTACAAATCTACTAGGGTAGGGATGGTGGAGAAATGGTGAGCAAGCCCCAGGAAGAGACCAAGGAGTTAGGGGGCTGTGTCAGCCCCATCAATGGCCCCACTCTTGAAAGGAGCCTTAGAGACCATTGTGCCACACCCCATGATGTGTCAGGGAAAGTGAGGTGAAGGATGGGGTAAGGACTGGTCCAGGATCCCTCAGATCCCTTAGAGACTGAACACAGGGCTGGGCCTGCAAACCCACTGGCACTCTACATGTGCCAGCCCAGGTCTGGGCACATAGGTGACCACTTCACCTCATCCACATAGCAGGGCACTGCCAAGGGCAGATCCTGCAGGCAGCCTGGGTCTGCTAGCTTGGTTGCTTCTGCCAGCTCCCCACCCCTGGCGGCTCTGCCGACCTCTGGGGTACACACATCCTCATGACACAGGGTCAGAGGTGCCTGAGGGTGGGACAAGAGCTCAGTGACCTTTTTCAGGGTGTGATGGAAATCAGTGCTGCTGCTGAGCCTGCCTTCTCATCCTGTGTGGGATCAGTTTCTTCATCTGAGCAATAGGTACCCAGTCTGGGTGGGACACCAGGGGCATCCTCTTTGCAGACCCCTGAACTACCTGTATTGGGGCCTGGCTGAGCTCTTGTCTCTAAGTCCTTGGAAAGGATCTGCCCCAGGTCATGACTTTATAACCCTGGGCCAGCCTGGTCTGGATGTTGGATTATCAGAAATTAGGGAAGGGTCTATAGGGTGTTCAGGATCTCACTACTAGTTCGGGCTCATAGTGATTCTTCTGTTTACAGTGTCCCAAGTGCTTGGATTACAGGCGCATGTCACCATGCCCAGTCTCAATCACCATCTCAGCATGCCCCAGGCAGGCCTGGGGATTGAACCCCTGGCCCCTGTGCCTGCTTGCAGGTGTTTTAACCAGCTGAGCTATTTGGCCAGCCCCTGGATTATAAGAAATTAATGTTATTAATATTAATAAAATAATGCTGAGGCTATGGCTTGCTTTCCCCTGGCTTCTCTCCAGAGGTGAGAAGTCAGACCTTTAGCCCTCATGCCCCACAGGGAAGTTAAGTGCAGGATCCAGCCTGGTCTCCATCCAGATGGCTCTGTCCCCTTCCCTTTTTGAAACCAGCCTCAGGAGATAGATGAGGGCTGATAACCCCATTTCCTATAGGTGGGGCCTGAGAACCAGGGAGATTAGCTCCAAGGACTCTCAGCTCTGAGGCCCAGCTACAGCTGAGGCCCAGGGCTTTACTTCAGGTCCAGTGCTCTTCCCACCAGCCTTGCTGGGTTGCCAGGGGCAGGTGGGTAAGGCCATTGCAGAGCATACCTTCCATGCCTTGAGGTGCCCAGTGGCCTATATTCAGTGTCTCCTCCGGCCTTGCAGTGTGACAATGGTGACAGGTGCCTGCTGTGCCCCTTCCTGACCATGGCCATGGGCACATCTATGCCTAGACTCTCTCTGGGCCTTAGTTCCCACAGATTGCCTAGTGCGGAAACCACCTGCCCAGGCCTGTATAGGGGGTAACCAACCCAGCTAACAGACATTTCTGACCACTGGCTGTGCTCACACTGTACCTGGTTCAGCCTACCCAATCCCAGAGGATTCTCCTGGGAAAGACAGACGGGTTCGTGTGGCTCAGGGTATCCTTACTGTGGGGCAGAGGCTCAGGGTGCAGAGCAGGGTCCCAGGCCTTGGTGGGGGTCTCAAATCATGTAAAATCTATGGGCTCCAAGAACCGAAGCCGGCTTTCCTGAACCTTGTGGTTCCAGCGAACAGGGCCTCCTGCATTCACACCTTGCTTTTCTGAACCTCTAGGGCCCGCCTTGTAGGCAGCTGAGCCTGACACTCGCTAGTGATGACGGCGCACGGTGGCCCCGCCCTCCCCAGGGTCTGCTCTGATTGAGTCTCATCATTACAGGGCGGGGCACCCTCTCTAGAAGCTGGAACCTCACTCCTGGGTGGCAGAGCTGTTGCTGAGCAGGCTAACAGCTGTTTGTGCAGAGATGAAATGTGTCCAGAGCTAACAGACAGTGGTACCTCCACTGCTGCAGGTTCAGCATGAGGAAGGCTGTGAGCTGGTATGCACCACGGCCCAGGTCCAGACAGCTCATGGCAGGGGACAAGGGTCATGGCTCCTCACCTCATGGCAGCCTAGCCCAACTCCCTAGAGGCCTGGTCTGTCAGATGCGGGGGGGACACTCAGATCCACAGAGTCACACCTAATTTCTATACCCTGAACCTGTGAACAGAATTGCATGCTCATGCCTTCTGGCCACCTCTAGGGTGTCAGGGCCTAACAGAGTTCCTCTGGGTATGGGCACCACCCTGATGGCCTGCCTTTCCCTTCAGGGGCCACAGAAAGGCAGGGAATGGATTTCTCAAGTCTACCCCATCCCTGAGAACCACAGGTCATTTCTGCTGTTCTGCTCAGGTGAGAGGCTGTCTAGGTCAGGTGGGACTGCTCATGAACGTGGCCAGGATCTAGGGTGGCACTGGGGTAGAAGGAGGGCAGGGTCCCCACACCAGAGCAGACTGCTTGGGGCAGAAGATGGCTCCAGAAAAGCCCCTAAGAGCCTCATTCTAAGCCAGGAACCCTCATTTCCCTTTTGAAGAATGGGGAGAAGCTCTAAGGAACATTGGAAACAAAACTGTTTGGATTGAGGATTTCAAGTTGTGAGAACTGATCCCTGGAGCCATGTGAAAGGTGGAAATGTTGACCTTCAAACTTGGCCTCTTTCCAAGAACACAGGAAGCACAAGAGCCTTCACCCCTGACCCACCATCCTGCACAGACGTAGCCAGTCCACTCCAGCAGTCTGCTGCCAAGGCCAGGAAAGGATCCCCTGGAAGGGAACCCATGGAGTACCCTGGCAGGTGTTCTTTACAGAGATTCTGGGGTTCCTAGGGTGGGGTTGGGATTTGAGCTGTGTAATCATGGGAGCTGGTGGCTCAGGGGCCTTTGGCTCTGATGTGGCCCTGCTATAGTTCCAGCAGTGCCTTGTAGAGCTGCCTACAGCCTTGCCTAGCTCCCTGCTGGACCAACCACCTTGGGCATCCCTGTGTCAGCTGTCCCTCCCTCCTAGACTGCTAATCGTAATTGGCTGCAACCTCTCTGTGCTGGGGACTCATGTTCTAGATTCTTTTGGTTTTAGTTTTGCTTTTTGAGATATGATCCCAATATGTACTTTAGGCTGGTCCTGAACTCACTACATAGCCTTAGGCTTGCTTTGAATTCATAGTGATCCTCTTGCTCAATCTCTCGAGTACTGCCATTAGAGTTGTGCTCCACCACCCCTGACTACATTCTGGGCTGTTAACTGCAGCCAGGTGGTGAGCTAGAGGGCTTCTGAGTCCCACCAGCATGCTGGGCTTGTCAAGGGGTGCATGGGCCCAGCCAGAAAGTTGGCTCACCAGGCTGAGGCCATCTGGGGTGCACAGGTTGGGGGTAGGGGTGCTGAGATGCTCCCTTCAACTCTGGCTGCCTCAGTGCCACCTTGTGCTCACTAGAAGGGAGTGCTGCTGGTTTTCAGGTTACCCTTTTAATTAAGCCAATTAATTAGTACCTTTAATGAAGCAGATTAACCAGGCCAGGCTCAGTAAATGGGGGACTATGGTGGCTCACACTTCCTTGTAGGTCTGAGTTTAGGTGGCTGCTAGGCCAGGTTTTCTACCTGGGTGCTGAGCCTCTGGGTCATTCTGGCTGAGGTAGCTGTGTCGTCTGGCCTGGCTGGGGAAGGCAAGGTGGGTCTGAGGCTACAGGGAAAACTCTGGACAGCCCAGAGAAGGGGCGAGGCTGGACCACAGCTTGGGGACTTCCAGGGAGTAGACTCAGAGGGTCCTCAGCATGTGTGACCACTAGTGGGGAGGGGCCAGGGGACATAGAGGCCCTGTTTTCCTTCTTGCCCTCCCTCAAGTGGCTACCTCCTTGGGTGGCACTTTCCAGCCAGCTTGTGAAGGCTTTCTAGTGGCACCTGCAGCCACTAGAAAGGGGTATCCTGCTCAAGGTCACCAAGGAGCTGTGTCAGGGCTGAAAGGCAAAGCCATGTCCTCTGGTGTCCCTTCCCCACCATCCTGCCTGCCCAGCTCTGCTGGTGTGGAGCTGGCTTCTCACTGGCAGAACCACATGTTACATCGTTAAGAAGTGGCTCCTGCATGTCGCTCCATGCTGAGCACTCTGCCCTGTGATCTGTGATCTGCTTGACTCCTCTCTCCAGCCAGGAGATCCTCAGGGGAGGTCCTGGCTCTGGTGGTGGTGGTGTGTGGTGTGTTGTGACCTCAGCCTGTGAATGGGGATAAGGATCCTAGCTTCAGAGACCCAAGTTCACCCACAAGCACGTGCGGCCCCCACTGCTAGCTTGGGCCAGGAGGGAAAGCCGGCATGGAAGGAGCAGGCGCCTGGCATTCCTGGGGACCAGAGAACAGATCAAAGTGTGCTCCAGGATAGGCTAAGCCAAGGCAGAGACAGTTGGCTCAAGTCATAACAAGAAAGATTTAGGTTAGACAGAGGAGGAACTGCCTGACAAAGGGGATTGCTACCACATTTGTGATGGCAGGAAGCACTCCTCCCCAAGGAGCGTGTGGCTTGGCTGGCAGTGGGGCTGAGAGGCTGTGTAAATCCAGGGTGGTGCCTCTAGTAAATATCGACGCAAGAGGGTTCTGGGCTCCTGGAAGATTCCCTCAGCTGGCCTTTGCTTCCTGTCTGCCCAGAGAACCTGAAGGGGTGCAGGTGAGTGTCCAGTCCAGCCTGTACCACAGTTCCTGGGCCTGTTTCCTCATCTTTCAGGAGCTGAGTGCTTCCTGGGGGAAGAGACAACCTCACCTCTCAGGAAGTCCCCTGTCTTGCTGCCAAATTGACCAAGCTTCCCTGGGCTGGACCCTCACTGGCTAGCCCTTTCCTGCCTCACTGGGTCCCCTAGCTTCCCAAGTGGCCACCTCCTTGGGTAGCACTTTCCAACCAACTTGTGAAGGCTTTCTAGCGGTGACTGCAGCTGGGAATGTAGCTCAGCAGTAGATAGTATGTGCTTAGCATGCACAAGGCCCTGGGCTCCATCCCCAGCACTGTAACAAACAAAACTAAGGGCCAGTAAGATAGCTCAGCAGACTAAGAGCCTGCTTTAGGCAAACACAGGGACTGGGGTTTGATCCCTGGCACCACATGCTGAGCTGGCCCTGCCCCTGGGGGGCATGCTGAGCCATCAACACAGTCCAGGCATGGTAGCACATACCTGTATTCCCAGCTCTGGGGAGGCTGAGACAGGAAGATCACTATGAGTCTGAGCTGCATAGTGAGACCCTTTACCAAATACATTAAAACAAAACAAAACAAAAACAACCCCTAAACCTCTCCTTCCATGTAGCTGTTGTCCTCCCTCTCCCCTTTTCACAGCTGAAATTCTCAGAGTGCTCCCCAAATCGCCGACTTGCTGTTCCCCATCCCACTGCAGGTGGCTGTCACAGAATTCCCTTTCTTTCCTTGCTCACACCCCTTCCTCCAGGAAGCCTTTCCTGCTTCGCTTAGCCTGCTCCAGAAGTTGATGCTCCTCACTGCCAACCTGTGTGTCCTGAGAGTGGCCCTGGGCCTTCTAGTAGTTTTGTTTCTAATTTATCTTGAGAGGGACTCTGAGGGTGGGCAGGAGATAGGAACAGTCACCATCATCGCCACACTCAGAGAGACCTCTTTAAACACCATCTGAAGGAAGCCAGCCTCTGAGAGGGTAGAGTTGCCCTTCATTAGCCAGAACCGTGTGGGACAGATATTTTGCACAGGTTAGGATAGGAGCAATGGGTATTGGAGACAGCAATTCTTGGGGCTCAGGTCCACCTGTCCCCACCCTGTGGCCTTCCTGCCCAAGGAGGGCTATGGAGGAGCTGGGGCCTCACCTGTGTCCTTTCCTAGTATTGGACACATGATATTCTCTGTCTATCCATTCTCTCTCTTGGTCCTTATTCCCCAGGGGCCTGGTGCATTATACCAACAATACCCATGGACAGACGGTCAGGCTGTGAGACGGAGGGTAAGGGGATCCTTTGTTTCTCTGTACTGCCTCAGTTTTCCCTGCATAGCAAGGGCCCTGATGAGACCTAGTTCCTTATTGGTGTGGTTATTAGCACATGCCAGAGACTGCCGAGTATGCTGATGTCCCTCCCTAGCTATAGGGTGGGACAGATGCTCTGGTGGCTCTCACTAACAGCTGTGTATACGAGGCACTGGTGTTTGTGTGAGGGCCACACTATCAGAGCCCTGGCCCCAGGCTCCTGCCTGCCATGGAATGGAATGGTCCTGGCTGCAGGAAGGGCTGGCAAGGAGGGTATGGTGTGTTAAGACCCAAAAGAGAAGACGGAGCTTCGAGTCTGTTGCAGCTCTCACCAGCAATATGGCATGGTGGCAGTTGGGACCTAAGCCCTCTTTTCTCCCAGGCTTCTGGGCTGCTGGGAGAACACACCTCATGACTTTGATTGTTGGGCTTCAGTGGGGGCACTATGGCAAGACTGGCGGGAGCTGCCTCAGTGCCTATCCCAGTACCCAGTGTCCTGCTCCCCACCACGCAGGCTCTGCTTCAGTGCCAGGAGGGACAGGGCCTCCCTCCTCATGGAAATTCACACCCACAAGCTGTCTGTGGGGAGGGGGGTAGAGAGGACGGGGAGCAGCTGGGGGAACAGGAGGCTCAGCTAGAGAGGGACAGACGGATGGAGAGACGCAGCCCAGCTCTCCATCTGGAGACAACAGCCAGGGGCCAGGTGGGTGGCCAGCCCTACCCCCACCCAAACTCCAGACCCCAGCAGGCAGCAGCCAGGGTGGTTGTGATGAACCTACAGGGCCACCAGGGGCTCTGTCCACTAGCCTTAGTCACTAGGGACACTGAGTAAGTACTCCAGTAGGGTTGGCATGCCACCATGGGGTCAGGAGAGGGGAATTGTGAGGTCCCCAGGGTCTCTGCCCTTCCTTTCCCTCTATCCACAGACCTAAAGGCAGCCTTCCCATAAGAGAGTACATGACAGGCCCAGGAGGAAAAAGGAGACTGTCCTTTGTCCAGCATATGCTGTGTGAGTCCAGTGAGTTCTCCCAGCAACACTGTAAGAAGCAGTGGCACCCCACTTTATAGATGTGGAAACCAAGACATGAATGGGTGAAGCCACAAGAGTCAATCTCAGGCGAGTCCAAACACTAAAGCCAGTTCTCTCCCTACCTCGCCATTCCTGGGCCATGCCTACCCCAAGCCCCTGCCTGGAAGGGTGGCCTACCCACCCCCAGCTCAGGCCTCCTGGAACAGCCATCCCCCATCATCTGTGAGCCCCTCTAATGCATACTGTAATCGTGTAATACTGTACTGTATTATGTACAATTGCAAGCCCATTACAGTCCTATTTCCCTAATGTATGACACCCTATCATACCCCCCAGCGAATGCATTTCTAAGATGGACAGTGGAGTGTTGTCCATCCACAAAATAATTAATCCTGTCATCCGGTGGCTGGGAGAGCGGGGTGGTATCAGATCAAGGTGAACTGGTCCTGTGGGCAGGAGGATGGCTGCTGCTGCTCACCTGTGGCGGGGAGGGGGATCAGGGTCAGGTCAGGCCTGTCTTCCTCTAGCTGCCTTTTGTCTTCCAGAGGGGGTTACAGATGCTCAGGCCTGGTGATGCTGTGAGGACACTGGGGAGGGACAGCAGAAGAGCTGACAGCTGCCGGGCACAGTGGGCATGGTCCTGTAATTGGGCAGCCTGTTCTCAGATAAGGCCCGTGATACTGAACAGCTTCCCGCTCCACACCGGCTGTGGCCGCTCATTTCCTGCTCCTGTGGCCGGCGATGCCAATTACCTCGCCTCCTGCTTGCCAGCGGCGGCTTCTAGGGTGGCCAGACGATGCCTCTGTCATCAGCCAGGGCCTGGATCTCCTCTGCAGGCTGGGAGGTTGTGGAGATGGCATTGGGCAGGAATGGAGCTGGGGTGTGTCCTAACTTCACACTGTCCTGGGCCATGCAGGGCATAGCTGAGGTGGGGGTGTGACACACAGGTGCAGGTCACTCTGGGAGGCCCCGTTCTCTTCCCTGCCCCATCCCCTAAACAGGGGCTTGTCATTTGCTGAATAGGGTGAGGAACTGGCAGGTGAAGAGACCAACTGAGCCTTGTGTACCCTGCAAGCCCCTGCAGCTTTCCCTAACCTCCTCCTGCCCCATCCCCCGGTGGTGCTTGGGAGCTGCAACCCCAAGCCCTGTTGGGAGCCCTTTGGGACCTGTTGCCTCATGTAAACTGTGGTAACAGAATAGAGACCACAGAGTGTATGTGGCCAGATGGGACATTCACATGCTGGCCTAGATGGGCAGAAAGGATGGCTTTTTCTACTTTACAGCCAAATTCAGCTTGGTGGATGGGATAGGGAGGGGCATGTTCTGCAGTAGAGGAAACTGAGGCTCTTGCACAGGTTTGAGCTGACAGAATGGGACAGTCCCTGGGCTTTCTCCTGCTCTTCTGCCACCCTCAAGATGACAGACTGGAAGGATGGGGAGGAGGTGCAGTCTGTCTGACAGGGTTGAAGGCTAGTTCCAGACTCCCCTAATCCAGTGGGAAGGTGGGAGAAACAGGTAAAGGAGTCACCCTACCCTGTGCAGAGGTATCTTGCAAGTTCCAGCTCTACTGGTGGCCATAGCCAACTACCCACTTGGGAGCTATTACGCACCTACCCTAAGAGGGCTGCCCTGCCACCAGTGGGAGTCGGGGGAGGAGAAGCCTCCAGATTTGAAGGCTGAACAAAAGGGCCACCTGCTCTGGGGGTCATTCCAAGGCCTTCCATAGCTAGACCCAGAGTGCTCCAGTTCCCCTCAGCCATGTCTGCCCACATGGCCTTTCCACTCTTTGAGCAACAAGTAGCACCCAAGCTGTGGCCAGGGAGGTGTCTAGGGACCTGGCATTAGCAATAGCTGGAGCCAGGAGGCCTCTCAGGCTTGCAATGGTGGAGACAGAAAACTGAGGCTGGGCTTAAAGAGGAGAAGTTCAGCCAGCCACTCTGGGCCTGGTGGAACTTCACCTTCCCCCAAGTGTGGATCCCTTGCAGTTCAGAAGAGTCTAATATTTTCATTTTGAATCTTTTATTTATTTGGTACAGGTCTCACTATGCAGCTCAGACTTGTAGTGATCCTCTTCTCTCAGCTTCCCCAGCGTTGGAATTACAGGTGTGCGCCACCATGCCCGGTTTCAGTGGCTGGCACGTGTGTTCTGGGACCAGCATGACATGTGGTACCAGGGATCGAACCCACATTCTTGTGCTTGCCAGTCAGGCTCTTAGACCACCAAGCTATCTCCCCAGCCCCAAGATTTTCATTTTGAAGAGAGGTGCTTGACCCAATCAGCCCACTCCTGGGTGCTGACTGGCTGCCAGTGATCCACTATGGCAAAACCTCTGACAACAGAGGGACTGTGTAGGGCTTGGGGTGAGTCCTGAGGTTGGGCAGGGGGACATGGGCTTGGGGCGCTAGGGGTGCTGCACAGCAGCCGAGGAAGGGCTATGCTGGTGCTGGGCCCCCTCCTGCATGGCATGGGGGAGGAGCACGAACAACTCCCTAAGGGGCAACTAACAGACCAATTAAGCTGCCAATAAAAAATTTAATCAAGTAATAATGCACCTTACTTTGTTTAATTAGTGTTCTGTCAAGTGAATGAATATTTAAGGCGCGGGTGGTAGGGCCAGCATCTGCCCAGTGGGCAGAGGCCGAGCCCACAATTCAACCATCCTGACAGCTAGGCACTCAGGCACTAATCGCTGCCATCCACCACCCTTTGGAAGGCCAGCTTTCCACTGGCTCACCTGTTCACTCCAGGAAGCTGGGGCATTCCTGTCCCTTTCCTGATCTCAGTTTCCTCATCTTTAAAATGGGGGGGGGGGCAGGACTCCTGAAGAATCCAGCGTTCCTCCCAGCCCTGAAAAGACCTGGGCTGATTTTTTTCGGGACTCTGCTCTGCTGCGTCCCTTAACTCTGAGTGTTCCCTGGGCCAGAATCGTGTGCCTGAGAGCTGAAAGGGGATGAGAGTAGGAAGACCCCAACACGTGGTACCCTAGGAAGCGTGGTCAGGGACACGGCCTGTCCGGGCTTCTCTCGCGCCCATCTTGCCATGCGTTCATTCATTCGTGCAACAGCTTGGAGGCTGTGCGCTGTGTCTCGCCGGGCATGTGTCCCCGGAGTCTGGGCAGACCCACGTCCAGGTTTCCTCCTGCCGGCCCAGCATGCGCCAGATCCCTGGGCCCCTGCCCCACCCCCAGATATATCTGCATATTCATGACCTCAGCGGGCATGCGCATCTCGGAGTCCCTAGCCCTGCCCGGAGCTTTCCTCGCGGGCCACCACCTCCTGCACTGAAAGGGCCAGGCGTCTCCCCCTGTGCACGGCCACCTGAGAGGCTCGCGCTGGAAGGACTTTGGTAATTATTTGTTTCAGTTGAGCTGTTTTCAGTCTAGGCTAGGCTGAGTCTTGTAATGAGTATGGATTTGCCAGTAAATAAGTCCCCCGCTTCTAACCCCTGTAATAAATGCATTTGGAGTAATCTGGCGATCACGCGGTGTAATTGCTGGCTGTCAGGGCAGATGGATGCTCCCGCGCTGACTTTGTCGTTGTCCGCCCTTCCTTCACGCCGCGCCTCCACCCCGCACCGCCCCCCATACCCCGGCCAAGGGCCTTGAGGTGCCCGCCTCTGGAAGTGCCCGCCTCTGGAAATGCCTGCCTCTGGCGGTGCGGGGAGTATGCAGGTCAATTTCAGGTCCCGCTGGGCTTTCCAACTGCCCTGCCTTTGACTCCACAGTGTCCAGCATCAGCTCCATGTTCAAAATATAAGGTCT
>NDGN011501187.1:1633-11889 GCA_002564285.1 Tympanoctomys barrerae
ATTGAACTCAGACTCTTGCGCTTGACAGGGAAGTGCTTATTCTACTGAGCCATCTCCCCGGCCCTGCAGTAGATATTTTTTAATGACGACTGCAGGAAGATATAACTTACATCACATTGATAGGTATTTTCCTGGTATTTATCAGTAGCCTTCAATTCCTTCTACTTCCATTCAAATTTTAAAATATTCGTGGTCATTTATTAATTTTCTCCTATTAATGTTACTAAATAGGTCATTACATTTGTAACTGTGTCGCAGGGATTGAGAACAAGAGAAAGGGTGCAGTCCCACACAGGTTAGGAGGTCCTGGGTTTATGCTCTTCACACCAGCCTGCACCTCTGGGCAGGGCTGTGACAGGCATAACTGCTAGATCTAGACTTTCTCTAAATTACAGGTTTTGGTTTTGAGCTGGACAGAAACGATTTGTCTTTAAAATAAGCCAGTGAATCTGACTGTGACTCACTCTTTTTACTTTACAGCTTGAGACTAATCTTTTGTATTCCTTCTTGCCTGAAGTAACTCGGATGGCTAGAAAGTTTACTCACATTTCAGCTCTTTTGCAGGTTTGTATTTCTGGCTTGCTATATGTATTTACTAAAAGTTTCGTAAAGAAAAACTTAGATTTTATTTTATAAAGCTTTCTGGAGTAAAGGTGATAGTCTGTATTTAGTCTAATCTTAGAGTATTAACAAAGCAAAAAAAAAATAAAATTTACTTGAGAACCTAATTCCACTCGTCCCTATTTACCACCTCTGAAAGAAAAACTAGGTGTCTTTACATGGTCACTTCAATGAAGTTCCACTTACACTTTATTGAAATAAAACATGGTGCAAATAGTCTTCCCACGAGCTGGCATTTGTTCCTGGTATGCACTCCCAGACCGGCTCCCTTCCAAGCAGTTCAGCTGTGGGGTCTGCACTCGCAGGTGCTGGCCTTCACGGCAGTGCTACTGCCGTGAGAGCAGGACGTGAGTGGACCAGAGGCGGGGCTGTACCCGTGGACTCTGCCCCTGGAGGAGCTGCAGAGAGCTCTGGATGTCTTATTCTATCACAGTCTTTAATTTCTTGATGTCAAAGGTTTCTGGAGATCAGTATCATTTTTATTTACATTTTTGGTACTGGGGATTAAATTTGGGGCCTTTACTTTGAACTACATCTCCACTGCTTTTTAATTTTCTTTTAATTTTTGAGACAAGCTCTTTCTGAGTCACTCAGGCTGGGTTGGGCTTTCACTTGTGATCTTCTCTGTCCTACCCTCCCAGAGTGCTGGGATTGTAGGGGTGCGCTACCATGCCTGGCTGAGATCAATATCTTTTTAGTGCTGTTTGAATAGCTGAACAAACTAGCATTTTCACAGTTATATACATCAGATGTATCGTATGTAAAAAATGAGCTGGGTGTGGTGGCACGGACCTGTAATTCCAGCACTCAGGAGGCTGAGGGAGCAGGATCTCCGGGAGTTGAAGGCCACCCTGGACTGCATAGTGAGTTGGAGGCTGGTCTACAGTACATAGTAAGAGCCTGTCTCAAAACAAATAAAAAGCAACAACAAAAAATACCTTTTTAAATTTATTCAGTACAGGGTCTTACTACACAGATCAGACTAGTAGTGATCCTCCTATTCTCAGCCTCCCAAGTGCTGGGATTACAGGGGCAAGCCCCCCCCCCCAACCGCTGTTTCAATGTACCTGGGGGCGGGGCTGACATGGCAGGCCAGGGATCAAATCCCCGGCCCCTGCATCTGCCTAAGCGGGTGCTTTAATCCTCTAAGCTATCTGGCCAGCACAACAAAAAAATACCTTTTTTTTTTTTTTTTGGCGGAACCAGGGATTGAACTCAGACCCTTGCGCTTGCCAGGGAAGCACTTATTCCGCTGAGCCATCTCCCTGGCCCCCCAGAAATATCTTGAAGATATTTGTTTTATGAGATATAAGCTTAAACTTTTTTGTGTGTGTGTGTGCTAGGGATTAAACCTAACACTTTATGCATACTAGGCATCCCTCCACCATTGAGCTATATTCCAAACCCTATAATCATGTTTTATTATAAAATTCTAAGAAAAATTGAATGTTGTATAGTTAGGTGATTTTATTATGAAAAGTCAGTGCACTTTTCTCGTTTCCTTGAACTTACGAGATTAAAAGTAAATTCTGGATTTCTTTGTGATTCTTGATCATAAGCATTTAGTTGGCATGTTGGTTTAAATATTTGTTACCTTTTTTTGCTAATAGTATATAAATTTATCACTGACATGCATGTGTGAAGCATGGGAGGAAATACTGATGCAGATGGATTCCCGTCTGACCAAGTTTGTGCAGGTAACGTAGCGGAAATTCCTCATGGAGGGAGTTTAGAAGTATATAATCTGGTATTTACTTTTTTGGGTACAAGAGAAAAGACAGCCTGATTTGTAAAAGGCTAAGCTTGTTACTTCTTTCAGTTGGTTTGGTCTAACCTCATAATGTTATCTCAGAGAGATTTGCAGAACGGTATCTGTGTTAGTTTTCCATTGCTGTAGCAAAGCACCCGAGGTTGGATAGAACATGTAAAGAAAAGAGGGTTGTTCAGCTCTCAGTTCTGGTGGCTGGAAGTCCAAGACCAGGCAGCCCCACATGTTCTTCTGGTGAGGAGGGCCCCAGGAAGGAGAGCCTGTAGGTCTCCTGGTGGGGCAGGCAGGCAGAGGGGAGGAGTCAGCTCTGCTCTTTTATAGCAGCCTCCCTTGGTATACCAGAAAGGTGTATACCTATAATCTTGAATAAAAATACTTGCAGTTTATAGCATGTGGATGAGATTCTCGCTCTCCATTTTGTCTAGGAGAAGAACACGACCACATCAGTGCAGGATGAGTTCATGCATCTGCTGCTGTGGGGCAAAGCGAGGTATTGTGCTCGGTCGGGCCTTGCTTGGCTGCTCCCTCTTCTTCTGCTGCCTTTTTTTATAGCACTTATTTTAAGAGTAGTTGGAGTCACTGGGAAAATAAAGCAGAAAGTTCTAGTGCTTAACCAAAAAATCAAAACGGTATATCTCTTTCTGGGCTTCCTATGCACATTTTTTAAATGTAAATGTGATTATTTTGTGTGTATGTATGTGTTTTATGAAATGTCTAAAAGTTTTTGAGATTTTTATGTCACTAATCTTTTCCTTTCTGGAATCTTAAGAAGACCTGTTAGATTTTGAGAGTATTAAAAGATGGGTGTGGCTTTTCTTCGAGGCTTTCCTGTGGCTTAGGTTTTAGAGCTGTCCGTGTTGTACGTGTGGTTACTTGGCTGTGTACTCTGGCAGGTTCGCTCCTTTTCCCTAAATGACTGAAGCGCAGTCAGCATGACTGGCCGGGGGCCGTGTGAGCCTACAACACGTCCTTGTGTGTTCTTCAGTCTGGTTCTGGCTTTTATTTCCTATTTGCTGTCCCTTGATGAGTACAACAAAGTCCTCATTTCTTTCTTTCTTTTTTTTTTTTTTTGGAGACAAGGTCTTAATATGCAGTTCAGGCTGACGGTGAACTCACTTTGTAGCCCAGACTGGCCTCAAACTCACAGAGATCTTCCTGCCTCAGCCTCCCAAATGCTGGGATTACAGCATGCACCACCATACCTGCCCAGTCATTTCTTTTTCTTTTTATTTATGTATTTACTTATTTTTTGGCCAGTTGGCGGGGCTGGCATGGCCTGTGGTGCTGGGGATTGAACCGCGGTACTTGCAGTTGCCGAAGCTTGCCTAAACAGGTGCTTTAGACCACTAAGCTATCTCATTGCCTTTTATTTTGTTTCATATTTTTCTCTGTGCTTTGAAAATTAAGTTTTAAGTGGTCCACTGAAGTTTGAATGGAGAAATGACTAAAAATGGGCTTTTTTATTGCAGTGCTGAGCTCCAGACACTATTGATGAACCAGCTAACAGTGAAGGTGCTGTGGAAGTATCTGCCCTTATGAGTGCATTCTTCTTACTTCTATTTTTTGAGTGGCATGTATCCTAGTCATATTTTGAATTTCTTTTCTTCAATTAGGGCTTGAAAAAGCTCGGCCAGTCCATAGAGTCGTCGTATTCCAGCATCCAGAAGTTGGTCATAAGTCACTTACAGAGGTACGGAGGCCATGCAGGTGCTCTTGGTGCTGCGCCCTTGCATAGGCAGCTTGTTCTGTAGGCAGCTTCTGCATGGTCTGGTGTTTTCTTTCTGAGACTTCTTGATATAAAATTGTTGCGTTAGCATTTGAGAGAAGTGTTAAGTAAGGGAAGACCCTGTCTGGGCCTTTTTCATTCCTAACCATAACGTGTTTTCATGAAACAGGGCATGTGCCCTTTTCTGATTGGTGAAGTAAAGTACATTGTATGTTAGTTGCAGCTTCCAATGCATATTATATATTTCTGCATGCCGCAGCTTGGCAGTTTGTTCTTGTTATTTTACCTGACGCGAATCCAAGGTTCTGCATCAGTTACGTGACTGGCTCAGACTTAGAAATGTTGAGCTGAGACTCAGTGCGCTCTTCCAAGTCTGTGTTGTCTCAGGCCGCAGCTGCCTTTGAGAGGCAGCTTGAGGCAGATGCTGGTGTTAGGTTGACGCTGCGCTGCATGCTGAGGACCCAGCCCGGCCCTTTGGGACCTGCAGCACCTTCTGCACCACTTGGTCTGGGTCACACTTTGGAGTGGCTTTTCTCCAGCAGAATTGCCCACGTGACTGTCAGAGTGCCAGTGCTGCCTTCCCTTTGCTCTTGGGACCACGACCTTGCTGTGACCGATAGTTTGCCCACATCAGTGGCCTTTAGTTTTCTAAGCATGACGTTTTGTCTCCCAGTCGGGGCTTTTGTACAGCTTCTTGCTTTCCACAAGGCTGCCGCCCTCTGTTCCTTTGTACTCTTTAGCTCAGTGAACTAGTTTCCTGATGGCTCCCATTAGATTTTCTGTTGCCCCTCACCAGGGCATTCCCTTCTAGGCATTCATGGTTGGGACAGTAGACGCTATGACCATGTAGTTGTGGTCCATCTACCCTGTTTAACTTTCAGTGCCATGAGACTTTCACACTCTGTCCCTAGCATGTAGCACAGCCCCTGATGTAAAGCCAGCACTCAAAACATGTTGAATATGTGGTTGTTGGGTGAGTAAGGTCGCCATGTGGTTATCGTGAAAGTGCCAGGACTGAGATTCAAGTGTTGGGGCTCACTGGGGAGCAGGCACAGGTGCTGAGGCTCCCACAGGCCCTAATCTGATCATCTTGCAAACTTTAGTGTTGTTTTTGAGACTGGGTCTTGCTATATAGCCCAGGCTGGCCTCGAACTTGTGGCGATCCTCCTGCCTCAGCCTCCCAAGTGCAGGGATGACAGGCATGTGCCACCATGCCTGGCCTAATCTGTATATTCTGATGACCGGATGATTCTACACTTTTTAGAAATAATTTTGATAAGTTATTGTTTTTTGTAGAAAGAAAATTAAAGTTGCTTTCAGTTCTTATTTATAGATCTGTTAGGGAGTCACTGCACACCAACTTGAGGATAGTAATTGATGCCTTTTTGTGCTGTTTTGAAGTGGCTCAGAATCCTTGTTATACCACTTGAGTGAACTGAAAGGGATGGCTTCGTGGAAGCAGAAATACCAACCTCTTGGACTGGATGCTGCGGGAATTGAAGGTAGCGATTTAATTTCTCAGTGGAGCATATTAGGCACACTTTACTTACTTAACAAGTTACTTATTTATTCATTTATTTCCCTTTAGATGCTATTACTGCTGTGGGTTCTTTCATACTCAAAGCAAACGAACTTCTTCAGTAAGTAATGGACTTATAATCGTGGGTCTGAGACTATTTCACTTTTTACTTAAATAAGGACCCAGAAAATTGTCTTGATTTTCTTACAATGAATGAATTTTTGTCAAAATTACACCTGCATGTGGAGAGCAAGCCAATAGCACAGAGATCTAACAAAGTGAAACTGTATTTTCCTGTCCCAGCCAAGATGTTCTTGTCTTCCTTCCAGAGGGAATCGTAAGTCCTGTCACTGTTGCAGCTCATAGGTTACCTGTGCATTTCTGAGCCATGACCATTCCATTTCCTGTATTTATCAACTTTAGAAGTTGCTCTTTGATCCTCCGGAACTCTGTGGAGCTCTCCTGTTTTCTCGTGTCTGCTGTCAAGCTGAGGGGCAGGGGTTCCCAAGTCCCCTCAGACTCGATGGCTCCCACATCCTGTGCCCCAGGTCTCGCGTGGCTCCCTGCTCTGGCCCGGCTCCACAGCTTTCGCTGTGGTCAGGCCTTCCAGGACCACATCTGCCGCTTTCCCTCGGTAATTACTTGAGTGTCCTTGAGTAGCTTCAGAACGAGGATGTGGAAGTAGAAATCAGCTCTCTGTTTCCTCCGTTGTCTTCAGTTGGAGGTCTTGGCTGGGCTTAGGGTGCTGAGGGAAGAGGTCTTCTCATAACTTGAAAAGCGGCACTCTGGGGCATCCTGGGCTTCCATTGCCCGTGGATGTCTGTGCTCTGGATTCTCCTTCCTGTGAAGGGCTTTTTTCTCTCATTCTAAAAGCTTTAGTCTTCTTCCTTGCAATGAAATTTCACAACAGCCTTTTTATTTTATTTTTTAATTAAAAAAATTGTATTTACTTAAGCATTCAGAATGTCCAAAACAATTGCAACTTTTTTTTTTTTTTTTGCAATTGCAGCGTGGTATTCAGTTAACAGAACAACAGTTATTTCGTATAAGCTGCATCAGAGACAACTGGAGATGAAAACTACCGTCCCCACATGTAGCTAATTTGTGCACCAACAAGAACCTGTTTAAATTTCCACGCCAGTTTACAACCCCATACTGTACCACACACCAGCCGTTTTAGCTGTAGGTCTTTTCATTTATTGTGCTGATAAAAAAAAAAAAAAAAGATGTTTTAGATTGCATACTGTTGTATTATTTTGACAATTTCTTTTTGTCTTTTTTTTGTGTGTGTATGTTTTTAGGGAAGGGTTTACAGGGAGTTCAGCGTCTCACTACTAGATGGACTCATAGTGATATGCCTGTTTAGAGCCTCCCAAGAGCAGGGATTACAGGTGTGTGCCACCACACCCAGTCTCAATTGCTGTCTCAGGGTTCCCCGGGGGCGGGGCCGGCATGGCAGGCCTGGGGATCGAACCCCTAGTCCCTGCGCATGCTTGTAGGTGCTTTAACCCATTGAGCTATTTGTCTGGCCCTTCTTTTTGTCTTTTTAACTGCATTTTTGTTCTAAGAATCTATTTGGTCAGATACTAGGCTTCATGAATTGATCCTCTATGTATTTTTTCCCATATGTTTCAAACTTTGGTTCTCTGAAAACATATTTTGACTTAATTATCCAACATTGCCATTCCCTAATAGGCATTTATTCAGCACTTCACTGTTTTAAGTGAGGTTTGGACATGGGAATATAGTAGTGAACAAAACTAAAACTCTGCCCTCAAAGATTTTTTTTTTTTTTGTATGTGGTACAGTCTCACTACGCAGCTTGGCCTCTTAGTGATCCTCCTGTTTTCAGCCACTCGAGCGCTGGAATTAGAGGCATGTGTCACCACACTGCACCTCAGTGGTCAGCTCAGTGCGCCTGGGGGTGGGGCTGGCACTAGCATGGCATGTAGTGCTAGGGATTGAACCCTAGTCTCTGCACTTGCCAAAGCAGGTGTTTAGTCTACTGAGTCCAAGATCTTGTATTCTAATGTAGTGAGACAGGAAGCAAATGCATAATTAAAATATTTAAGGTGTTAAAAAATATGGTAGATTTTTTTAATTAAAAATATTTCTTAACGTAAAAAACACATTGCCACTAATCTCCCTCGAAATTGTCTCCTTCATTCAAACACACTTTCCTGTTCTTCTCGGTCCTTCTGAAGCAGTGCTGGAAGTCCTCTTTTTCGTCTTTAGTTGTGTTCTTGTGGCTGCCTCGATGTTCTGAGTTACTCAGAATGTTAACCTTTCATGGTCATTGAGGAACAGCCAGAGGTTGTGAGGTGCAGATCCAGTGGATAAGGTGGGTGGGGACACACCGATGCTTTTACAGATGTGCCTTACCACTGGATGGCATTGACAAGAACATTCACGGAGGTTTTGATCATATCTGGTGAAGACGTCAGAGTGAACGGACATGGCTGCTCCCAGAAGTGTGCAGAATGATGACATGAGGCTGTGTGAAGCAGAGGATATCGTGCAGGGAGTAACAGCAGTGTGTCTTGTAGTGTACAAGTTTTTAAGATGTAAACATTCACTATATGTTTTGCTCACACTTTGCTTAAGAGAATAACAAGTAGTGCGTGAAATCAAGCATGGAAGGAGGAGTTAGGCTTGTGGCACACGAGTGACAGGAGGTGCAGTTTTGTATGTAGTCAGCCTTCATCACACAGATTCTACCTTCAACCTTAGGTCATCAGTGTTAGGGAAAAAGTTTACATCTGTGTTGAAGATATACAGGTGTTTTTTCTTGTCATTGTCCCTAAACAATACCATGTAACAGCTATTCGTATCCTATTTACATTGTAAGTAATCTAGACGTGGAGGATATGTACAGGTGATAAGCAGAAGTCATGCTGTTTCATGTCAGGGCCTCGAGCTTCCTTGGGTTTTGGTGGCCTGTAGTGGAGGAGGAGTCCTGGAAGCAGTGGTTCCTGAAGGAGGACTCGTGAAGAGGGTGAGCTCAGAGACAGGAAGGAAGCCAGCCCTGGGCACACTTGGCAGCAGCAGGGCTGGCAGGGAGGGACTGGCCGAGGCAGGCCGTGGCATTGGGCGGTATACCTAGGGCTGTGCAGGTGGGAGGGCCTGGGCTTTTACTGTGGGAGCAGTTGGAGCCCCTTGGGGAGGTACGAGATATAAAACAAGGTTAAGGCATAATGTTTGTTTTTATTAGTACCTCTTGTGATAATGAATACATTTATCTTGAGTTGGTGCATGAACATACCACTTCTTAATCCTTTTTAACCTCCCCCTCTCCCTCACTAAGACTTAGGTTTTAAAAAGATGCCTCTTCCTTAATATTGAGAATCAGTTATAAGCAGGTAAAGACAGAAGCTAAGAGAGAACTGGTGGTCGAAAACTGGGTACGTTTCAGAAGTATAACAAGATTTGCTAAATGCTCATATGGAGATATTAGTGCATGTATTCTACAAGTTAAGTTTGTTTTCTTACCTAAATATAGTTAACAAGTTAGGATTTTAAACATTGACTCAGTATGTTAATGTATAGGTCAGTCTAAAGTTTGCAAGTAGCCTAGCAATGCCCAGTGTGCAGTGGGGTGCCAGGAGGGCTCTCAGGAGTTAGTTGCTGTTTCTTTTTAACTTTGAAGCTTCTCAGCTTCCCTTGGTCTTTCCTGGCCTTCCCTGGCTGCCCACGCTATGCTCCGCCAGGCACGTGGCCTCTGCCATTTAGTTTCATCGATCATTGGGCATTGGCGTTTATATGAAATTTGCAGTTCTTTTCTACTGTTTAGTATTGTGAGTTTATACATTGTAATGTGTATGTCCCTCCCCATCCAGCACCCCTTTAATGGCATTGTAGAAGGTACAGAACCTGGTATACTCAGAAAACAAAAAGAGGGGAAATGACAGTGCTTTTTCTGTGTTTTGAAGTGGTTGTTTCTTGTTTTTTGTTTTTTTGGGTTTTTGGCTTTACCACATTTGCTGAGAGCAAAACTAAATACTAAGCTTTCTGTGATCACCTTTCAATGTGAATGAAAGGTAGTTAATATCTTGCTCCTTTCAAGAAAATAAAAGATAGCATTGTTTTTATTCTGTGTTACAAAAGGAAAAGCTGAGGCATTAACTTCTGATGCAAGCCTGGTTGCTTGGGATGAGGTGGGGGATTGAAAAAGACACAAAAGAACTGGGATTTTTCCCATTGTTTCTACAAAAGACTTTTGGTAGTGATGCCTGGTGACATTGGGGATGTGATAGTCTTTAATTTCAAGTGTCTTACTTTATACAGAAAGGTTAATGAGACTGACCTACCTCACTGGTGGTGGTGTGAATCATAATACTCTTTGAGGGATCTTGAGAAATGGGAATGAAACATGCAATTATTATGTAGTTAGAGTCATTATCTCATAGGTATAACTTTAAAGAGTTTTTTTGAAAATTATATTCCATCTTTATATTTAGTTTTATCAAAATCAAGATTTCCATTTATGATACTGTACTTAATTGGAGGCACATGTATAAAGCCCATGAAAATTAATTTCTGAGGCCCCAGTTACTGTCAGAGTGCAAAAATCACATTCAGAAAATGGTGTTCATTGATATGAGGGGTAGAACAAATTTTTAATG
>NDGN011501189.1:3756-15368 GCA_002564285.1 Tympanoctomys barrerae
AGAAGAAGAAGAAGAAGAAGAAGAAGAAGAAGAAGAAGAAGAAGAAGAAGAAAACAAACAAAAAGTCCACTTCTTATCCAGGCTCTACTCTACCGTTCCCTTCATAAGTTTCCAATTTCTCCTGCTGTGTATCTACCTATGCTTGGTTCTCCTGGTTTTAAATCAATTTTATGCTGCTACAACAGACACTATATACTAGTGTGACCATTAAACTGGATTGTCAACTTGCATGGCTTCAGATGCCCTCATGGTTTAGTAGGAACCCATTCAGGTGTGACTGGGCGAGTCCTGGAGTCATGGACCTTGAGACATTGGTACCCTTGCTGTCCCCAGCCTCTCTCTGCTGCTGCTCCAGACTCTGTAGTCATCCTGACTTGATGACTTTGCCCTGCAACACCCTTGTACTATGATGCTCGTGCTTTGCAACCAGTGGATCAGGGTGTCAAAACAATGAAACCCTGAAGGAAACCTGTGCCCTTTCCCTTGTAAGCTATGTAATGAAAAGAGGGTAGACATGCTGGCTAATTTGAACAAACAAGCAAAGTGCATTTCTCTTAATGCTGAAAGTTAGTAAAAGACTGCCATCTGGTGAGGCCCCTCTTCCTGGGTCAGGACCCTGAGCATTTCTTCAAGTGGTATGAGGGAGGGAGGTGGTGAGTTCAGGTCTTCCTGTAGCCCCATCACTAATCGCTACTTACTAATCCCATCAAGGCTCTCCATGCTTCGTATGACCCTACCTTAGCTGGTTTAGCTCCCAATGGTCCCAATGTAAAAACTGAGTAATTAAATTTCTAATATAGAAACTCACTTGTTTCAAACAACAGAGGCTTTAATTAAGCAGAAATATTTTATAGAACCAATTACTGACTTCTATTGAAACATTTTATTTATTTGCCTCTTCGAAAATCATGCTTCTGGTGGTCCCTCTTCTTTCCTGGAATGGTCCTCTTGCTGTCTTAATTCTTAAAAAGCTTGAATGAAGCTCAGCCACAGGCTGAGGCAATGTCACTGTCCAAAGGAAGCACGTCTTTGGATTGATGATATTCTTCACCCCCTTGGCTCTAAATATTCATAAACTCATTGTTTCCAACTCGCATCTACAATGTGAACTTCTCCCAGTACTAGATTTCTTCCAAATTTAGACATAATTAACCACCACCTACATTTCTTTTGCTAAAGTCATCTATTCAAAATATTATGATTAAAATTATTTTATTTCTTTCCATATTTTCAACCAAGACTATTCCATCCCATCATTTTCTTAGGACAAAACTCTTGCAAGCAACCTACGCATTTCTATAACTCACATAACTTCAGATCCATCAACAGAATTGCTATTAGTTTTACCTTTGCTGTATGTACCAAAATGCTACAACACATGGACCTCCCCAGCAGCCAGTAGCAGCCCACTGCTACACACTGGAATTGCCTCTAAGCAATCCTGGTTTGGTCTTCTGCAAACTATTTCTAACACGACAGCCAAAGCAACTCCTAAAATTCAGTTTGTTTTATTGCGTTCCTCTCTTGTTCTCTTATTGCCTCTTTGTATATGTGCCACTTAGCTTGAATTATCAATTTGGCTGCATCGAGAAACTCCTGGATCAGTAATTGAATCACAGAGTGGCCATCCTTTTCATTAGGTCGATTCACCGCTGTTCAAAGCGGCATGGACTCTCAGAAGTCAGAGCCTTGCTGAAGAAGGTTCCCGAGGCTGGCGTCTGGGGGTGCCTCTCTTGCTCCTGCTTTCCCCTTGGACTCTGAAGCAACTTTGTTTGACTATATTTTTATAATATTCTTACCTTGGGGCCATCTGGGCGCAGATGGAATCTTTGGCAACTGTGAGGCAAATTCACCTTCTCCTCCTTTAAATTGTGGATTTTTGGTAGTGTTTCCAGGCATAGGCAAGTTAGTACAACATATCACAGTATGGACCAGCTGGGCATCTCAAAGGCTGCTTGCTTGGTCTGCTAGCACCTCTTCATGCTTATTCCTGTGGTGAGCTTTGCCTTTTACAGTGTTGCTCTAAGACTAAGACCGTACTCCTGCAATGAAGCCACTATTACGGTTTTCAGATCTGCGCATCCCTGGAACATTCAGCCTTATTAGACACATCACTGTTTCCTTCCTGCTGACAAACCTGTAGGCTCCATGACATACAGAGTCATCGTTGATTTATTTTGTTTACTACTAAATTCTAAACAACTGTGAAGAATGGAATGCATGAAGTTTCACTCAATTATTTGTGAATAATAACCAGAAATTGTTATTACTTTCCATTTGAAAGCTGCATGGGTACATGTGGCACTTTTTACATGCTCATTAACTGTAAAACTCATTACTGTATAATTCATGGGATTGTGATTTCTTAAATCTCGAATACATTTCCCTATATGTATGTGTAAATATTGTTTAATTTACTGAAAAATCTAAAAACACTTTGAATGTTGTAATGACTTGGAATCACTGTGGTCCCAAAAAGTGAGTATGAGCTTGCTGTTAATCTCTATTGATGCTTTATTATGCACTGAGAATTAGCTCCCATTGAAAACAGATTTGCAATAATAGTCAATGTTTTAATTTACTGCTTTCGAAAGGAAATGGATAGCAAAAAATATCTTCAACATCTGCACTATACTACCATATTACTTTGCTATTCCTAGCTCTTAATACAAATAAAAGTACCCTTTTGTTAAGAGATTTCATTCTTCCCATTAAAGTATTTTCTGTTTTAAAAAAACATTCTATGTCTTTCGGTTAATCGATGGCAGTATTCATACTTTCCGCTTTGGTTATGCTGTATGTCCCTTCTTTGCCCTTTGCTGCATTTTTACAGTTTTCATTCTCCCTTGTTGTAACAGGGCTCTTACTTAGCTTTGTCTCATCTGAGTCTTATCAAATACATCTTACAGGACCATAACTCATAATCAGTGGAAGGAAGATTTTTGCTTATATAATCCCTTTGAGCTAATGAATCTGTCCATAAAAATCCCAGTGTTGGGCCAGGGAGATGGCTCAGTAGAATAAGTGCTTACCTGGAAATTGCAAGGGCCTGAGTTCAAGCCCCAGCTCTGCCAAAAAACTAAAGAATCAGTGTTACCAGTCAGCGCGAAGTTCCAGGAACCTTGGCTATTCTATCCAGGCTGGAAACTGCAACCACATTATCTACCTTCCAAGTCTTCTGATCAGATGTAGACATGTGCCTAGGTATTGGGCTCTGTCTTGCAACAACTTCAAGGAATAATTTGGTATTTTCTTCACTATATACTTGCTTATACACACTGCTGTCTCTATAACCTATCTATCTGTTATCTATTTGTTCATCTGCTAACTTTCCATTTTTCTCTCTCTCTATGTGTGGTATAAAGGAGAAAACAGTAACTACAGCTTTACCATACTCACCATGAGGTTCGTGGCTGAGATTCCTATGATAAAAAATATAAAGTAGAGAAAAGTATGAGCAATGTATTTATTGCATTGCACTTTATGTAGAAATGAAGATCCAGGACTAACGTTTTATGGCTAGTCATGGATGAGTAAGAATGGAATAAAAAAGATAGCATCTACTATTAAGAAACTAGAAAATGAGGTGACCAAATTCTGTTTGTTCAGATTCTTCTTGGTGTTCCTTTATTTTTCCTTCTCTCTAGGGTTAGGGAAGAATATGTTTCATATGAGAGCTTTCAACAACCAAAAAGAAGTTTATCAGATAGAAGTGACCTTTGGGTTCCGTGCCATCTTTCGAGGAGGTTCTAGGGAAAAGGGCAGTGTGTGTGGATGCGTGAACATGGTGGACTTTGTCCTAGTTTTGCTATATTCTTGTACCCAGAGTGCTATGCTGTGGAGCAGAGTTTATCTCTCACCATCGGCGATTAAGACAGTAGCGCAGGCTTACTTCTATTTTTTATTTAATCATTCTAATATAAAACTGTAAAATTGATTTAGCCATAAGCATTTTACTGCAATTATAGTAAGTAAATGAAGAGGTTATTGTAAAATGAACACAGGGAAATAAGGCTGCTCCCGTTCTCTAGCTCCCTCGTAGAATGCTCAGACGAGACTGGAAGGCGGGCTGCACGAACCCTTCCGAATAACGAAAGTCACAGTGGAAGGCGCTTTGGATCAGCACTATGTAACAGATGGACAAGGAGAAACACATGCACAATTAAACATTTCTTGGTAGCTACATTTTAAGAAGTATATTTAAAACACAACATATATTTATATTTTAATTATGTTATTAACTTAGTGCATCCAAAATCATTTCAATTTAAAATTATTGTGAAAAATCTGATATGTACCATCATTTTCACACTACCAGGTCTCCAAAATCCACTGTGCACTTTCTATATATGCAACACTGTCCCGTTCAGTCTAGCCACGTGGGGAGCACTCAGTTGCCAGGAGAGGAGCAGCTACAGCATTGGTCAGTAGAGCAGAAGGCCACTCAGAGGCAAGCAAAGCAGTGTTCTCTATGAAAGGAAATTACAGGTCGCATACCCAGAGACCTCGTGCAGAGTGACTCTAGGAATAGTGCAGCCGAATTCAAATCTTCTAGAAAATTTTTCTCAAGTGGGCAAAATGATTTTTCAGGGAATATAGGAAGTAATCTGATTTTGTGAATTCATATTTTTCTAATCATTTATGCTCAAAAGATTTAAATCTGCAAAGGCTAGTCAGAATAAGGTTGAGAGGATGGGAAGGTAGGTGTTATCAGTGTGGTATTGTAATAGACCTTCAAAAATTTTTTATTATAGAAAATGCCTACAAATAAAATATCTTGTAGCTTTTAATGCACATTTTGGAAATTCTGAAATCTTTATCATTTTATAATGGTAGGAGAACAATAAGAGAGGTGTCCCCCTCATTCTCTTTCTCCTGAGTAAAACTAGGACAATGACAGACATCGGGCAGCCAGGCTTAACATTATCTGCCCTGAAGATGAAAATAATCATGTTTTTTAATTGTTCAAAAAATTCAGATAAGAGTACACTTACAAATAAATAAATTAGTGTTTTCTTAATAGCAAAATAATTTACAATTCATCTATTTTAGTGTAAATGGGTGACTTCACTTAAATACTTTTGGTTGTGTAGAGTGCCAGTGGTTATTCTCCTTATAGTAACAAATACATTTATTACTCTATAAATAAAAAAGATATGCACTCATAGGTCATAGACTGGTCTCAAATTTTTCCCTGGCTAGTCAAATTCAGTCTTATTATAGTTTTAAGAGCAGAATTAATTTCACTTGGTAAGATGTAAAAGTAGTTAGCACATCCTCTATCTCCTCTAAGAAGATTAAAATCTCGTTACCTTCAAGGTTGTTTACTTACTTTTTCCTACTTCATTTCCCATTCATTTCCAACATTTTTAGCATTCTCCTTGTGCTAAGGAAAGTTTCTTTCTTCAATAATTGATAAGGTAAAGGAATCTAAGATTTGACGTCTAGTACAGTTTTTACTTAGATGATTCCACAGCAGTCATTTGAAGCAAAAAGCACATTCTTTCCTGCAGGCTGAAACAATTGTCTTTGACATCATAAAGAAGCTAAACTGGAACATGTAAAAAATGCTTCACGTATTTCACTCAATGAAAAGAGCACAAAAGTATACAGGCATTTTTGTGTGTTGCATTGCATACTATAGAGATTTAAAAATAGGTAACTACTATAAAATATTGTATAACATGCTTATGTAATATAATAATGTTATATGTATATATAAAACATTTTAAAAATGTACAAAATTTTGCATAGCTTCTGGAAGTCTGAGCAATGATCAGTCAAAAGCACATATGGTCATTATAGAATGGAGAACAGAGCATGATTTGGGCCAGAAAGAACCCCACCATATAGTGATGATCAAGTCTTTGAGGACTCTCAAGGAGTGGTGAAGCATATATTCGGCTGTAGTGTATAAATGGTAGACATGATCATAGAAAAGATTATAATTCCTTTCTTTATTGCAGCCCTCCAGAAGCAATCATCTGTGGGTAGAGAATGTATAGATATAACCAGTACAGTATACCTTTGTGAAATCATACTTCGTAGCTGGGTGGCAGCCATTTGTGGATTGTGCCTTAAAACCTGACTAATACTCGCTCTTTGAAATCCTACCAATTTCACAGAAACTGCAGATATCTTCTCCAATCTTAGGTGTTTTTCAAGTAGCCTATCCAAGAGTCTTATTCAGTTTTCATTGCTGCTGATCGGCTGCCATACTGTTACCCTTCTCTGATAGATTCACAAGCATGCCCTTATCATAACAGGTTGGTATACCTTGTAGTTATCTCAGTTCTTCATTGTCTTCTTCTTAATGCCCCAAGATCCCTAAGAAGCCACAAAAATACAAGCAGCCACCTATTGAGGCTTTATTAAATAAGAGGCTTTATTAAATAAGAGTGAATGTTAAACCAAGTTATAGGTGTGTGAGGAATCCAAGTGGCTGGTCCCTCCCTCCAAATCACCAGCCTCATAACAGACCAAGGCAGAATCCAGGATCTGGCAACTGGCCAGGGGAGGGATTCAGGAGACCGGCTCCCACACCTTTATAATAGGACCAAGACACTAGGGAAACACCAGGGAGATGGCTCAGTGGAATAAGTGCTTCCGTGGCAAGCGCGAGGGCCTGAGTTCAATCCCCAGCTCCAATAATAATAATAATAATAATAATAATAATAATAGTAATAATAATACACCATGTCAACAGGACCAAAGACAGAAATCCCAAGGTCATTTTGATAAATGGAGAGAAAACATTTGAAAAAGTCTAACACTATTTCATGATAAAAACCTACAAAAAAAGAGAATATATTGTTTTTGCCTTCATGTGATAAAAGATATCTATGACAAATCAATAAGCAACACCAACCCAAATTGACCAAAATTGAAAACTTTCAGTCTAAAATCAGGAACAAGAGAAGGATGTCCACTATCACTACTCCTATTCAATAGAGTTCTGGAAACATTAGCCAGAGAAGATAGACAACAGAGAGAAATAAAATGAATAAGGATAGGAAAGAAAGAAGTTGAATTATTATTATACATAGTGACATTGCACTCTATATGAAAGTCCCCAAGAACTCCACCAATAGACTCCTTTATTTAATAACCAAATTGAGTAGCATAGCAGGATACAAAGTCAATACTGAAAAAGTCAATAGCATTACTGCACATGAACAAGAAACTCACTGGGAGAGAAATTAGGGAAACCATACCTTTTATAATTGCATCCCAAAATTAAAATACTTAGGGAGCAATCTAACAAATGTAGTAAAATATTTACATGTTGAAAATTACAGCATTCTGGTAAAGGAAATAGAAAAAGATATCAGAAAGTGAAAAGATACACCTTGCTAATGTACAAGAAGAAAAAACTTACTGGAAATGTCCATACTCACAAAATTGGCGTACAAATTTAATGCAATTTTGATTAAAATATCATTATCATACTTAATTTTAAAAGTAATGTTTCCAGGGGTAGGCAGGTAGCTTAGCAGCATAAGCACCTGCCAGGCTATTGCAAGGTCTTAAATGCAATATCTGGTACAAAAAAATAAAAGTAATGTTTCCTGTAATACTACACAATAATTGTTTGATCATAAAGGTACATCTTCTGTGATTAATGACCATCTCAGTATGAACAATTTTCTGCAAAGCTTCCTGTGAAATTCTTTGCTAATGTGTCATTCTGAAGCAGTCCTACCATTTCATCTTCCAATTCATTTGGAAGCAGAAGAGACCCAAAACAGGAAAAGCCATCGTGGGCAACTAAGACAAGGCAGGAGGCATTATAATCCCTGACTTGAAATTATACTCCAAAGATACTGCGATAAATTTCACAGGGTACTAGCAAAAATAAAGACTTAAGGACCAGTGTAAGAAGTTATAAAATGTAGAAACACTACAAGTACACCCAACCACCTTGTCTTGGACCAAGGAGTCAAATATGCATAATGGAGGAAAGATATTCTCTCTAATAGATGAAGGTGGAAAAACTGGCTTTCCACATGCTGAGGACTAGAACTAGATCCATGTATATCACCATCACCAAATTAAAGTTAAAAAGTGTTAATATATAAATACTAAAGCAGAAACATTAAATCTACTGGAGGAGAAAGCAGTTAGAAATCTTGAAGATACAGGTGTAGCCAGAGAGTTCATGATCCAATCCTAAATTGCATAGGAAATACTTCAAAGAATCAATAATTGGGATCTCATCTTATTAAAAAGATTTTACACATCGAAAGAAATGACCAAAAGAGTGAAAAGATGACCCACAGAGTGGGCAATAATTTTAGCCAATCATACCAGACAAAGGACTTCTGCCTACAATATATAAAGATTTCAAAAAGTGCAGAACCTCCAAATTCAAATACCCAAGCCAAAAATGGGCATTTGAGATGAATGTACACTTCTCAGATAAATAATTACAAATGGCAAATAAGTATATTAAAAAAAATTCTATATCACTAGTCATTCAAAAGATGCAAATTAAATCAATACCGAGATTCTACTCCATAAATAATGGCTATCATTAAGAAATTAGCCAATAACAAATGCTGGAGAGACTGTGGGTAAAAAAGAAACCCTTCTTCAGTGTTCATGGAAGTGTACACCACTGTGGGAGATAAGTAAGGAGATTCCTTTCCAAACTAGGGTTAGAGGTCCTATTAGACCCAACTATGCCTCTTTGCGGCATCTTCCTAGAAGTAAAAACATCATACCACATTGATATATGTGCACCCATACTTATAGCTACACAATCTGTAATAGCTAAATCCTGGAAACTCAAATGCCCATCAACAGAGGAATTGATTAAAATGATGTATTATTTTCATACAACGCAGTGCTTCTCAGCCATAAAGAAAGAATAAATGAGATTTTTATAGATAAGTGGGTGTAACTTGAGACCATACTCTTAAGTGAAATAAATCGGACTCATGTGTATAAACTTTATGTTGTCTCCCTGGTGAAAGAAAGTGAAAGAGTACATACAGTCAAGAATATACAGTAGGTTTTGTAAAATGGGAAGCAGTTGTTTAAAAAGGAAAAAGGAGCTAGGAGTGGGGAAAGGGAAAACAGAAAAGGAAAAGTGAAATGCAAGGTGGTTGTACTGCTCACACCTGTTAGTTCACTGAATAGGAAGGTTTCTGCTAATAGTGACTGCATAAATGTGTGCTCCTGTACTCTGAGTAACTGCTTTGAAGATGACAATATCCAATGTATTAATTATCATTGTTCTCCTATTATTTTGTTAAAGTATTCTCCTATATCTTTTTCAACAAAATTAGAATAAAACAAAATACAGAGAAGGAACAGTGTTCAAACGTTCAAATAAAAAGCGGTTCTACACTTGAAAATAATACATTTCTGGGGCTGGGGAGATGGCTCAGTGGAATAAAGTGCTTCCTTAGCAAGTGCAAAGCCCTGATTTCAATCTCTGGTTCCACAAAATCTGTTTCTGGAGGATCTTATGAAAAGTGTGATGAATACACAGTGAATAGCCATGTAGGGATTTCACGCCAAATGGACCACAAATTTTTTTGGGAGGGTGTCGGTAGGAAGGAGACAAAAGGATCTTTGTAGCCCTTTTGTAGTCCATCCTGAATATAGGTTTCTAGGATGTATAAAGCTTATTGATTTTAAGAAGAATTTAAACCCATTTATCAAAAAGGACCAAGGCTTTGTGGAATTATTGGGCAGTGTTTCAGGGCTGTGGTCTGGAAGCCATCTGCAGCAGACTCTACCAGTGGAACCAGGAAGAGGGCAAGGTGAGGTATCCGTGGTGTTGTCAAAGGCTATGGGTGGCGCAGCGTGTGGGGGCCATTTCAGGGCAGCACAGCGCCAAAAGCCAGGTGATCCCACATGGGCTTGCAGAAAGACAGTGTCTCTAATTAACCTCTATATTCTGCGAATTTGACAATGCTAAACGTTTATGAGATTTTACCTTTTTTTTTTACAATGCAAGCTTAACTTTCCAGTGCAAGCCATAATCCATAATATTTTCTCTCCCTTCCAACTCCTTCTTCATCCCACACACATCCGAGAAGAAATGTGATTAGGCATCTTAAAAAGTGATGTTTCCTCTAATCCTGCACGGCAATAGTTTGATCACAAAGGTGCATCATCTGTGATTAATGACCAACATCTGCAGGATGAACAATTTTACGCAACACTTCCTGTGAAATTCTTTGCTAATGTGTCCTTCAGAAGCAGTCTAATTTGCCCATGCCATCGTCTCCATTCTCAACCACAGATTTTTTTGCATTAAAAATTATTCCACACAACATAACAGAAGTAGTGCGAGGAAAAAGGTGTGTAACATAGAATTATGAGTATTCATTACAGCTACATTCAATAGAAAAGCAAAGGAGGTGCCACACTCTGCGTGTGTGTCAGGTGTCTCCAAAATTTAATTCTTTAACTCTTTCTGTTAACACACACCAGTTAGATTCACTGCATTTAAATTTCTCGACAAAAACTCTATGTTTAATCATAAAATCATTTCCTAAACAAGTTAGCGTATCTGTGTTTCCAAGGAAGTATAGATTTTTACTGGAAAAGATTAGAATGAGAAAAACTAAATTTAATAACAATCTCTATTAAGCGTAACGTTCATATGACTTGATCTATCCGTCAGCTTCTCATCACAAGGAAACAATACCAGACACACTCACCAGTTAGGGGCAAAGAGGTTTATTTTGACATTTGATGTCAGAGAGTTCAGTCTAGAATTGGCTGGCTCTAACGCAGAAACAGTGTGGCAGAGGCCCCGGCAGAGGGAAACTGCACAAACCTTGAGGGCTAGGAAGGCAGGAAGGAGAACAAGGGCCAGGAGGAAGGGTCCCGGTCCCTTAGGACCCAGGGCCACGCCTCCACAGTGCTCAGACACAGCCTGGGGAGTGCGATAGTATTCACATAGGTCGCGCACAAGCCAATGCAGCGGACAGTCTAGTTCAAATGTCGCAGTTTAGCAACAGGAGCAAACTAGAATCTTCAGAATAGCAGTCGGGAACTTTCCGATTTGGATAATTCTCAGAAGCATTTTCATTTTGAGATTTATTGAAATTTTATATGCTATATACATTTTTTTTTTTCAGAACTGGGGATGGAACTCAGGCCCTTGTGCTTGCCAGGCAAGTGCTTACCCTACTAAGCCATCTTCCCAGCCTTCATTCTATTATTATAATAATAGTGTGACATACTTTTCAAATACTTTCAGCAATATATGAAATTAAGTGTGAAATAACCACATTAATGAAATATTAACAATAGTGATATAAAAATAAAAACCATAACTTAAATATTCGTACTTTTCCTATATTCATGTCAAACTTAATAAAAAATAAGTGTAAAGAAGGCATAAAGGGTAAACATTTTTATAGACAGAAATTCAACATTTAACTTTGTCAAAATTTAAGTCTCTTTAGATGCTCATAGAACTGCTTTCCACAAAGAAAAGTATTGCTATAGTTTGCACTAGGTGTCCCCACAAAGCCTCATGCAGTCATGCGGCAGCTTCTAGAGTTTGTGATTATTTCATGATTCAGTGCTGGGATTGTGAGTGTGAGTGCTGCTGGGATTGTGGGTGTGAGTGCTGCTGGGATTATGGG